>JASIRB010001531.1:0-15614 GCA_030323885.1 Branchipolynoe longqiensis
CAGGGTTGACGTGTCCACGGAATAGTTGTTAATTTCCCCTTTTAATGTGGTATTTTATTAAGAATCTCAACCAAATGCAAACATAGAAGAGGTTATCCCATTTAAGTTTAGCACATGGCTCGATTTTCTTTTTATTTATCGTTCTTCAAAGTCCTTTGTTGTCTTATTTACACCCATTCTCTTTCTTAAACGTAGCCTACACACGTGGCTGTAAAATGTAATCCGCCGTTTCTGCCATTCTGCCCTTTTGACCAAACACTCTCTGTCCTGTCCTATTGTTGTTCTAGCAGTTCATCTTTGGCACATTTCACACTGAGCTTGCCTCAGATAGATTGATAATGTGACCGTGTTTGTTAGCTACTTCAGTTTAGATTTCCTGAAGCAGCAACTAATATTTTTCTAGGTCTTGGTGTGATTTTCAGCTTTAAGAAAGGGGTCGTGTCTGCATTTATCAAACAGAACCCTTAGTAAATCTTACTTCCTGTTTATGCATAGGACGTTTTGTATATGTACAAAATCAAATAAGCATATATTGGATACATTTTGTGGGATAGACTAAATACATGACAGTGGAATTGCTAACATGCTTAATAAACAGAGGCAACAATAACTATTTGACTTGTTACCAGGTTACCTCCAAAGGAAATGCTTAATCATAAACAATGTAACATGAAAACCAAACAAGTGGCACACAGTTTCTGAGAATTACCCATTTACTAATGTATGATTGGTAGTTTTCGCGTCCATATTTTGGCATCCCCAAAATCTATATTTTACTGTTCTTTTGATTTTCCAGAAAGTCTTATCATACAGATTGGTTTTTGGTCGCTGAAAGTAAAACATTGTTGAGCTCATGAGGTCTTATATAAATAAGTAAACACCTAGTCAGTAATAGTTGTAATGGTCAGTTGTATTATTCTTGTGAAGTCAGTGATTGCTCGCGCTAGTTTCCTGGCCGTGGGTAGGTTGTTTGTATTATAATCTACACTGAAGTTCTTAATTAACCATATGTGCCTTATATCAAAGCAAAGATTCTGTCGATATGGACCCCACTGTCTGTGGGAGTGTTGTGTTACTGTTACCATCAGTTAGATGGCATATCAACTTTGCGTCTAAGTAACCTTTTCAATTGGGGTTTCTATATAATATATTGGCGTCCATTGTTGCTTTTGGCTAGTCTGGTGGTTTCTTAGTTCATTGCATGATTTAATCGGTGTACTTAGTCTGTTCTAATGTTACCTCAAGGCTAACCTGTCTAGCTTGATCATTTTTCTGACTCATTTTCCTATTGGATTTCACTATCGCTCGCCTCTCATCCCTCCCTCTCCCTCCTCCCCCTCTCCCTCCTCTGTATCTGTCGGTTTCTCTCTTTCTTTCATTCTAATTTGTTCATTTCATCATTTTCGTTATTCATGTTCCTGTTGGATTTGACTTATCCTTCCCCCTCTCACTCCCTCTCTCTCCCCCCCTCCCTTCCTCCCTTCCCCTCTCCGCCCCTTCCTCCCCCCTTCCCTCCCGCCCTCCCCCTCCTTCCCTATAGTGTCAAAGCTTTGAAGCCTCTGGTTTCAGTTATGACGTGCTTACCAAAATTAACTTGACATTTTCAGTTCAGAAATCTCGGAAGATAGCCATTTAGAATAAAAGTTACTTCAAACTAAGAGCAATTAGTCTAATGTATTTACCTCAGAAGATGACAGAAACTCAAACCTATCGGACTATATAAATAAACAAAGAAAGCGAAGGCAATTAACTCACTGTATTCTTTTTGTTATTTCTTTCTATTAGAGCGCAGTATCCAAATCCTCGGTAATCGACAGGGCTGTCGGTGTGTATACAGAAGTTTTCCTCGACCAAACACAATTGCATCCAATAGGCTCGTCCCTGGTGAAGCTGTCAAGGCAAATTGCTTCATCCAGCACTAGCCAAAGCATACGTGGTACTGGTAAGTGCATTTTCACCCCTTCCTTCTTCTTACAAACGCTGTATCCTAATCAGTAAGATGGCAGGCTTCCCGTTCGGAAGGTCGAGAGTTATAATCCTGGCCGAGTCAAACCAATGACTTAGAAAACTGATATGTGTTGCCACCTAGCCTGGCGCTCGGCATTACTAATATGTGGAAAAGACTGCTTAGCTCAGTGTAAGGATAATGTGACTGACTGTGAAATCGGGTTATGGTGCTAGTGTCTTGGTTTCTTAGTGGGGCGGCACTATGAAGTTGTCATAAGTGCACACTGTCACAAGTCAATATCCGTCCTGACATGGCCTTAGATGTTACCAGGATGTAAAATCACAACAAACAATCGATCTTATTTGTTTAAAATCACATAATGCCATGGTTTGAAATTTCTCTATATTCTAATTTGTTGATATATATCAGGTTGATAATTATATTTAATTTGAAGTAATATTTATTTATATTTTAAGCGGTTGACATTCGAGATATTTGAAGTGAAAACATGGATGATTAATTTGGGGATACATGCCAAAATGTTGGGTATGCTTGGCGAAATATAGGCAGGCTTAAGCAGTGATGGGTTCTATTAAATTGACATAGTATTCCTTCTGTGTAGTGATAACACACATATAACTGTTTAATAGGTACACTGGTATCTAAGTTGGATATCTAGGATCAACTATAGGTAAGTGGTTTGGGAAAGTTGATGTTGTCATCAGACTATGCAGCTTTAAATTGATGCACGTAAAGATGATTATATTTTTGTTTGCAGCAAACCTGTTGAGTTTGTTATCTTTTTTGCGAGAGGGATGATTGTTATTTGTATATTACACTGTTGGCGATTATCATACTGACATTTAGTACTGCCCTACTTTGGTGAGAAAAACTTCCCGTCTAGTTGTTACTTATATGTATGTATAGTTCACAGTGTAGGTTCCTATTAGGCGTTCCTACTAGAGATTGCAACTAGAGATTCTCACTAGAGATTCTAACTAGAGATTCTAACTGGAGATTCTAACTAGAGGAACACAGGAGAGTTCCAACTAGGAAATTCAAAAGATGTTTTGAAGAGATTCTACTAGAGGTTCTGCAGCAGGTTCAGCAATATTTCCCACAAGAGGATTCCTAATTAGAACTTCTACAGGAGTTTCTACTGGAGGTTACCACAGGAGTTTGCTACAGGAGGTTTCTACTGGAGGTTACCACAGGAGTTTGCTACAGGAGGTTGCTACAGGAGGTTGCTACTGGAGGTTGCTACTGGAGGTTGCTACAGGAGGTTGCTACTGGTGGTTACTACAGGAGGTTGCTACAGGAGGTTGCTACAGGAGGTTACTACAAGAGGTTGCTACATGAGGTTGCTACAAGAGGTTACAACAGGAGGTTGATACAGGAGGTTACTACAAGAGGTTGCTATATGAGGTTGCTACAAGAGGTTAGTTACTACAAGAGGTTACTACAGGAGGTTGCTACAGGAGGTTGCTACAGGAGGTTGTTACAGGAGGTTACTACAAGAGGTTGCTACAGGAGGTTGCTACAAGACGTTACTACAAGAGGTTACTACAGGAGGTTACTACAAGAGGTTACTACAGAAGGTTGCTACAGGAGGTTACTACTAGAAATTCCTACCAGAAGTTCCCACTAAAGGTGGATACTAGAGATTTCTACCTGAGGTTCACACTAAAGATTCGTACTAGAACTTGCTACCGAATTCCATATATGATCTATGTGGGATCGCGCTGGGGGGAGGGGTGGGGACATGGGACGGGAGGGAGAGGGGGAGGTGTCATACACCCTGCTCCTCCCACCCCATGACTTATGAACACTCCTTTACACACACCGCCCTTCGAACACCTCAAACCCTCACCAAATCATGGAACACATTCCCTCCACACCATTACATTTCCTCCCGTACTGACCACTCCATGCTGGTCACTGCTCGTCACCCTGCCGACCACGCCGCACTGCCCTACCCACCCACCCACTCCTCTGCCTGATCTGGGGAACATATAAGACACCAATCAGACACAAATATACAAAAGTTGATAACTTAAAAATTATAACCTGATCAGTTGAAATTGATCATTTGAATTAATGAGTTACAATTGATTACGTAAATTGCTGAATATGTAACACCCCTTTGATTGAGTCCTGATTATCACATTATTATGTCACGCTGTCTTGTCTGTCATTGTCTGCCCATGTACTTAGTTAATGGCATTACTTCAGGCCTATGTAATGGGAGCCTTCTCTGTCCGAGCTGCTCCAAGCATATGATTGGCCAGTGGGTCCAGGTGCCTGTTCATGCCTGGGAATAAAGTCATATTTATCCCAATATCTCGTCGGCTTATGTTTGCCCGTGCTAGCTAGGATATGGGTCATTCTTTAAAACTGCACACTACAATGTAACATGGAAACCAAAAGTGAAAACCTTCCAAATAATAGCCAAAAGACATTTAAAAAAAAAGCAGAATCCATGTTTCTATTAAAGTTGGCATACTGTGCATATGTCAGAGTTTGACCAAACAAAATCACTTTTTGATTTAGATCTTATACAAATTGAGAAATACCTTAATTTCACTTGTGTAACATACAAATCAAAGACACATCCATCACATCATTTTAACATACACAAAGTCAAACAACATTTGTTTGATTACAGTTAAGCAAACAATATTATGTCTTACAAGAAAAAAGTTGAAACAAAGATGAAAAAAGGTTCGGCTAAAAGCATGGTGTCAATGTGTAAATTTTCACATTTTCACTCTAGCACAAAATCATACAAGTATAATTTTGATATCTTTTGTGGGATAGATTCAATACATGGAGAACTGCTAAAATTCCTAATAGACAGAGACTACAATAATTATTTGACTTGCTATTAATAGAAGAAGGACTTAATTATCAGCATCGTAACGTGGAGACGAAATATGTGGTGCCCAGTTTAGGAGAATAACAGATATGTGCTGATAAGCATTATATGAGTATAATTATCCATAAACTGATTACTCTTGAACTGTGCCTCTGCTTGGCACCTTGCTTGACACCTCACAACTATTGACACTTAACAACTCAGCTCTCCGCCTTGCCTGGTGCTACCACCTGGCCTATCAGCTGTCACGATTGAGCCTCTTGCCTTTATCACTCTCTTAAAAATTCTATATATTTATGAGCCTGTCTCAAAAGGTGATAACTCTATTTTTGGGGTCCATTGTAACGATTGACACAAAACAGCACAGAAACGGTTACACTGAAAACACAAGGACATTTGCTTCAAATCAATATGTATTCTAATGGGATTATGAAACACCATGTAAAAAACAAATCAGTTTATCCTGAGCAAATGCATAAGCAGATAGTATGTTGATCGTTACAATGGACAAAGTTTTGTCCCATATTGCTTAGTACCTTTTGAGACAGCCTCATATACATAGGTTGCTTGTTATGATACATAGGAACATATATTAATATCGCAAATCATATTTCTGGTGTGGGAGCCATATCTTATGTATATACACATGCATACATATATACATACATAGTAACACACACATGCATACATACACTCACACATATATATAAACATACACATGCATACACATACATACCCACATGCATACACACATACATAGACATGCATGCTTACATAGATACACATATACATACTTCATCATCATCATCATGCTGTCGGTCGCGATGCAACAAAGACTGCTTTCATTACTTGACTGCCGCTCTCCATTTAGCTCTCTGCTGTGAGAGTTGCGTCCATGAGTCGGTCTTAATGTCTCTCAGCTTCAGGTTTCTCTTGATGGTATCCTTGAACCGGAGACGAGGGTGCCTTCTCTTTCTGTAACCAGAAGACAGTTGAGAATAGAGGATCTGCTTTGGTAGCCTGTCTGATGACATCCTCATGAGGTGTCCAGTCCACCGGAGATTCTTTTTGATCAGAAGATCTTCCATAGAGGGCACCCCCATCCGTTCGAGTATTTCCTTATTCGTCACTTTGTCCTTCCAGGTTAGCCTCATGATTGAACGCAGATGTCGCATCATGAAGGCATGCAGCTTTTTCACCTGCTGTCTGTACACTGTCCAGGCCTCGGCTCCGTATAGTAGGGTGGATAGCACGATTGTGCGGTAGATCTTACCTTTGACCCGAATGGACACATGGTGGTTGTTCCAGAGTCTCTGGCGTAGTCGGCCGAAAGATGCGCTAGCCTTGGCCATCCTCCTCTGTATCTCAGCATCAATGCGTCCATCACTTGATATAGTGCTTCCGAAATAGGTGAATTCCGGAACAGAGTTCAGCTTGTTTCCGTCAACCATGATCTCCTCCTCTCGGGTTCTTGTAGAGTTGGGTTGGTACAGCACCTCCGTCTTCTTGATGTTAATCTTCAGGCCCCGTCCTGATATGACCTTAGATGTTGCTAGGACGTAAATCAACAACAAACATATGATTTCCTTGCGGAACTTATTTAGAAGGATGTCCCTTATATAGAGTTAGTCAATGACCTAATTACATGGATGTATCCCTTATATAGAGTCAGTCAATGACTTATTTACATGGATGTATCCCTTATTTAAGTTAGTCAATGACCTATTTAGAAGAGCATCCCTTATATAGAGTTAGTCAATGACCTATTTAGAAGGATGTCCCTTATATAGAGTTAGTCAATGACCTATTTACAAGGATGTGTCCCTTATATAGAGTCAGTCAATGACCTATTTACATGGATCTATCCCTTATATCGAGTCAGTCAATGACCTATTTAGAAGGACTTACCTTATATCGAGTTAGTCAATGACATATTTACAAGAATGTGTCCCTTATATAGAGTCAGTCAATGACCTATTTACATGGATGTATCCCTTATATAGAGTTAGTCAATGACTTATTTAGAAAGACGTCCCTTATATCGACTTAGTCAATGACCTATTTAGAAGGACGTCCCTTATATAGAGTTAGTCAATTACCTATTTACAAGGATGTGTCCCTTATATAGAGTCAGTCAATGACCTATTTACATGGATGTGTCCCTTATATAGAGTCAGTCAATGACCTATTTACATGGATGTATCCCGTATATAGTCAGTCAATGACCTATTTAGAAGGATGTCCCTTATATAGAGTTAGTCAATGACCTATTTACAAGGATGTATCCCTTATATAGAGTCAGTCAATGACCTATTTACAAGAATGTATCGCTTATATAGAGTTAGTCAATGACCTATTTAGAAGGACATGTCCCTTTATATAGAGTTAGTCAATGACCTATTTACATGGACCTACCCTTATTTAGAGTCACTAAATGCTGTCGGTTCACCTTTTATATTCTATTTATCTACATGGTTTCATAAATTTGTCACTCCAAAAAAGTAGCAAGCTATGGTAGAGAAGTATTCGAACAATATAATTAGTATATTCGATTGCAAATTCATATGGGTATGTCAATAAGCCATTTCCTGGCACTTTAACCATAAAGATATTTAGGGACCCTGTCATAGGGCTGCAGGAGTAACTATACGCACAACATTTATCAGCTGTTGCAAGCAGCAGTGGAATGGGGAAGGCCAATAGAACCCGCCAGTTAAGCTGGAAAGTACCCGAATAGAGTGGTTCCAGATTCATCCGATAGATGTCACTAGCTTAAGTGGAGGGGTGTAATACGTGAAGAGAGTGGAGGTGAAATTCCAGAAGAAAAATACAATATAGTTATCTTTTTTTTATATATATATATTACAAGGATAAGAGCTTGAATCATGTTGCGATATGAATATCTGAATATAATCAGGCATTTTATTATTTTTCCAGGCACTGCAAAGGGGCATGATGAGATTTGTCACGGCCCACCAGCGGAATGCCCAATTGAAGGTAACCATGCCAAAAGTAGCCAGATAACACACCACACAGCTACGTACAAGCCTATGATATGTAAATAGGAGTAAGCTAGTCTTGTAATAAGATATATGCCAAGAAAATAAAAAGAAACTATCATAGGCTACTAACCATACCAACCAATTATCTATCTGCTACTGAATTGCAGGTAATCAAATAACTTATCAGCAGCTACTGTGTGGTAAGATAACACCAACACTACAACTGGCCAGCATAGAAAACAAGCCTGGGTACCCGGGCTTATATGCTATGGACAGTATAAATACAGCCTCAATAAAAAAAAAAATTAAAATTAAAAAGATTCTTTACGGAAATATAGCATATGAAATGACAAGCACTGGGGGAATGTACCCGAATAGAGTGGTTCCAGATTCTGCTGATAGATGTCACTAGCTTAACTGGCGCGGTCTATTGTCTGCGATTGAAATTTTCCCCAGTTTAGACAAAGAATGCAACCCTCACAAAATGATGTTAGGGTTCACCCGTACTTAACCCTGCAGCTGGGAGGAGTCACCACCACCCCGACGGGGTGGTGCCACCCTCCCAGGCTGTGGGGGGTGTTTTGATTGGCGGGCTGTGGGACGGCCAGTCGCTCTCTCCTCCCCAAGCCTTTGTTCACACTAGCATCATAAAATTAATTATTAATGAAAAACTGACCGATGCTCCAGTCACACTGGACATTGGCACTCTATCCCTGACTCTTGAACGCGACAGACCGGTTCTTGAGCAGGACCCCAGACACTCTGTCTGATGCTAGCCAAATTCAACTATTCTAATTGAGAGTGTGTAACAACCCTGGGCCTTTGCTTCCATGGGCTGTAGGCACTGATTTTGGAGACTAACTATAGAGATCCATGAGTTGCTGTGTGAACAGAACAGGAGGGGTGAGGGTGATAGGTCACTGATAGGTGAGCAGGAGTTGTTGCCAATAAAGCACAACATCCTCACTGTCTATCCTTGTCTTGTCTTCCTTTCTTCCTTAATATGGTTAAGGTGTTAGTAATCTGGGTTCGAATGATAGCATCACAGGTGATATGAAGGGGAGAGTCTGATGGTATCATCTGGTGTCCAAAACGTGGCCGGGCATCCAGAAATATCACAGTGGCGACCAACGACCAGACCTGAGACGACGCGAAGTCCGCAATGACTGCAGGGAAGATGCCGAAAACAACCACCGAGGTCTGGACAGATGACAGAAAAACTCGGTGAGGGCGATGGTGATGACAGACACACCCGTGAGGATGGCAGATGCGGCTGTGAAGATGACGGAGATGCCTGTGATGACGCGAGAACGCCGTGAGGACGACAGACGTGCCCGTGAGACATGCTGCGGTGACAACAAACATCGCGGACGAACATCGCGGACGAACATCGCCGAGGTCCGGGTAGGGTTCGGTTTTGTTTTATCGCTTGTTTGGCTGCTGGGGTGCCGAGACGGGGTGAGACACTGTTGTACCGCTATCTGTAACTAATTTAGGAGCTGTGTGTGTGTATGTGTGTGGGGGTGAGTGGAACGTTGATGTATATGTGTGGAAGCATGTGTGTCGATATATATGTTGTGTATATATATGTGGCCCCCACGCTCTTCTCCATCTTCTTATCAGCAATGCTAGACGAGGCTTTCCGAGACATGGGGGATGGCATTTATATACAGTCCAGACAGAGCGCTGACCTATTCAATGTCGCACACTTCAGAGCGAAGACCAAGACTACTCAGATACTGGTGAGAGAGCTACTATTCGCAGATGACAGTGCACTGGTTGCCCACTCTGCTGAAGAGACCCAGAAAATAGTGGACGCTTTCTCCGACGCATCAAAGAAGTTTGGCCTGAAAATTAACATCAAGAAGACGGAGGTGCTGTACCAACCCAACTCTACTAGAACCCGAGAGGAGGAGATCATGGTTGACGGAAACAAGCTGAACTCTGTTCCGGAATTCACCTATCTCGGATGCACAATATCAAGTGATGGACGCATTTGATGCTGAGATCAGAGAGGATGGCCAAGGATAAGCGCATCTTTCCGGCCACGACTACGCCGAGACTCTGGAACAACCACCATGTGTCCATTCGGGTCAAAGGTAAGATCTACCGCGAATCGTGCTATCCACCTACTATACGGAACCGGGCATGGGACAGCGAAGACAGCAGGTGAAAAAGCTGCATGCCTTCATGATGCGATATCTGCGTTCAATCATGAGGCTAACCTGGAAGGACAAAGTGACAAATAAGGAAATACTCGAACGGACGGGGCTGCCCTATATGGAAGATCTTCTGATCAAAAAGAATCTCCGGTGGACTGGACACCTCATGAGGATGTCATCAGACAGGCTACCAAAGCAGATCCTCTATTCTCAACTGTCTTCTGGTTACAGAAAGAGAGGGCACCCTCGTCTCCGGTTCAATGATACCATCAAGAGAAACCTGAAGCTGAGAGACATTAAGACCGACTCATGGACGCAACTCTCACAGCAGAGAGCTAAATGGAGAGCGGCAGTCAAGTAATGAAAGCAGTCTTTGTCGCATCGCGACCGACAGCATGATGATGATGATGATATATGTGTATGTCGAACAAAGGCACACAAAAAGAAGGAGCAGTCTGCACAGACACACGGCATACACACTGCCTGCATACACACAACACATAATACAAATCTACTGTATATGTGGGTTGATTGTTTGGGTGTGTGTGTATAGTGGGTGAAAAACTAAGGGAGATGAAAAATATGAAAGCTGTGTGAGGCTAGTATGTCCTGTGTGAGGCGAGTACGTTCCGGTGAGACGGATATAAATGTATGTATATATAGTCATACGATAGTGGGTCGGCGAGACGGAAAAGCCTATATACTATTAATTCGGGTAGTACATAGCGTGTAGAGAGGTCCACCCAGGCTGCCACGCCCACCCAGTCGCCGGCGAGGCTGAAACCTAAATATATATGGATATATTAGGAGTGTGCGAGACGGGCTGGACCGAGATTTATATAAATTTATATATTATTAAATTAGCTCAGTCCGTTTCTTGTCCGATTCGCGTTAAAATAACGTAGTTCGCGTTAAAATAACGTATTTCGCGTTAAATTGACGTATTTAATGCTAAATTAGCCTATGTTATTGGTAAAATAATGTATGTAATGATTGAGTTGTCCAAGGATTAGCTAGTCGGTAGGAGTGGCGAGGGGGCTGTAACTAATAGAATATTAGTGATCGCACTCCTTTTGCTAGGCTAATTACCAGGATAAACCGACCTCAGAGGGGTCGGTATATTGTATATGGCTAAACAACCCACAGGGGTCTGTGTCTGTGGGTGTGGGGGTGAGCTGAGAGAGTGCAAGCAGCAAGCATACCGCCCACCGCCGGGTGTATAACAGCCGGCAGGACTCAAAAGGACTGTGTGTGGGGGGGGGGGGAGGCCGCGCGTATAATGGCGCTCACCCACCGTGTGTGTGTGGGTGTGGGGGTGAGCTGAGAGAGTGCAAGCAGCAAGCATACCACCCACCGCCGTGTATAAACAGCCAGCAGAACTCAAAAGGACTGTGTGTGTGTTGGGTGTGTGTAGGGAGGTCGCACCCAGCATGGCGCGCACCCGCCGTGTGTGTGTGTGTGTGGGTGGGCTGGGGGCTGCACCCGGCAGAGACAGTGATACTGGGCAGGAAAATTAAAGGGGCATACTCTGATAATTTGTAGTTCTGTCACTGCAAAGGATAGGTTCTAGTGGGTAGACTGGGTATTTTATTTCAGTGGAAGACGAAAGAGTGGTAAGAACACAGGTATCTAGCATACAGAGGTGAAAAATCAGACTAGAACAGTGTGTTGGTTTTGAGAATTGTGTGGTTTCAATAGGGTATGCGGCTTTAACGTAGTGGGGGCTGTACCCACCAGTGAGTCGACCCACCCTGCCTTTGTGTGTGTGTGTGTGTGTGTGTGTAGGGAGGCCACACTCACCAGGCGCGCAACCACCGTGTCCAGCGGGCCGGCAGGGGTCTGCCTGTGTGTGTGTAGGGAAGTAAGTAGGGTGTGTGGCGAGGTAGCCGTGACCTGAGACGACCCCAGCGGGCGTCGGGTGTTAAAAAGTTGTCCAGTGTTGGAATTGAGTAAAGTTGTTTTGATATATATTGACAAATTGTATGTCAGTATGTCGATGTATACTGTGCGTGGATCTCTATTTGATAAGTAAAGGAAGTTGTACGTCAGTACGTCAGTATATATTGTGTTTTGATATATATTGATAAGTACGGGGGACGGTACGTCGGTACGTCGATATATATTGCGTTTTTGATATATATCGACAGATAAAAGGGAGTGTACGACGGTACGTCGGTGTATATTGTGTTTTTGATATATATCAACAGCTAGAAGGGAATGGTACGTCGGTACGTCGATATATATTGTGTTTTGATATATGTCGACAGAAAAACCAACATAAAAGACACAGCACCTGTAGTGATCAGTTTGATGGGAATGGGAACTGTCAATTGCCAGTGGGGCAATTCCAAGGGCAGTTACCCGACCTAATGCGGTGCAGCTGAAAGTGGGGGATGCAGTATTATTATTAGTAAATGAGCCAGGTCCATTAGATAGGCAGTTTGATCCAGGATTTATAGTGACAGATGTCAGGGGAGCTGTAATTACTGTGGCGGGCCCAGGAGGTAGAAAGAGAGTGGTCAACAGGGATCAAGTGAAGTTGGCAGATGGGGAGATGGAATGGGATCTAATTAATACTAGAATGACCAGGGGTCAGAGGAAGAAACAAAGGTTGCAGCAGGGAAAAGCCATAAACAAGTCACACACTACCCATTATGATAGATTGGATGGGCATGGTAATGGTCAGTTGCCATTAGAGCAGCTCCAAGGGCAATTACCAGGATTAATTAGTAAGCAAGGACAAGGCCAGGGGGCCGAAGCACGCACACATGTCATGGTGACACGCGGGCAAGCAGAATTAGGAGAGAGTGGCAAATGGCGTGTGGGATCCGATGCCACATGTGGCAGCAGGGGAGCACAGAAGGTGGCTAATGACTCACAACAAGTGATGCACATGAAGGGCCATAAGAGGGCACGTGCAACAATGGAGAGTGATGGTCATGTGGGCAGTGATACTAATGTTGATGGAGGGATGATTGGGGGGTGTGATGATGGTGTGCAGAACAGGGGCCATAAAAGACTGCGTGCATCAACAGAGCGTGTGTGGGAGAATGCACAGGATAAGTGTGTAATTAAGAGATGTAAAAAGTATGTGCATGGTGAGACTGGAGGTGTGCAGCATGCAAAGGATGATGGTGCATGCATGCAGGATGCCAGGGGTGAGAAAGATGTGGTCAGTGACACTAATGTTGATGGAGGGGTGATTAGAGGGTGTGATGATGGTGTGCAGAGCAAGACAGATGTGAGGCAGAATGATAGTGGTGATCAAAGCAAATGCTTTGTGGATGTGCATGAACAACAGCAGAGAGATAATGAGAGGGATGCTAATGGTACTTGTGTGTCTCGCCTGTGTTGTGTTCCCCGGCTTCCTGAACAGGTGGTGAAGCAGGACGAACCCGGCCCGACGACGGCATCGAACCCGGCATGCTATCGGGTAATGACCGTAAACCTGACCCTGCGGTGATGGAGGTCGACCCACCACGCGGGTGCGGGCGAGGGGGCGGGGCGATGGACGAAGCCCTCCCCCACGCCGCGCGCTCTCCCCCCTCCCGTAGGGCACGCGAGGACCAGGGACACCCGGCGAGGCTTGACGCGCCAGACACGGTGCAGCGCTGGTCGGCACATGGAAGACTGTGTGTAGTCCTGAACATTATATATATATTCACGAGATCATGCATATATAACAATTTAATTTTTTTTTTTTTTTTTACCGAAAACACGGAAACTTTGACTTTTAGTATTTTTGTTTGCTTCTAGCAGTGTGTCGTTATATACATAGGCACGTTGTAGCAGATCGGAGGAGATTGCCACAGACATTGACTATACAGGCAAACGGGTGAGGTATCACCCGTTACAGCCAGAGCAATTAGCAGGGCTAATGCTGTGTAGCTGAGTGTGGGCTTTCCCTCCCGACACAGATGAAGTTGAATACATTTTATTTTTATTTGTATGTGGTTTCCAGTACGCAGATGTTGCTGGGGCAGGAAACCCCAAAACCACCACGAATCAACAAATAGACCTACTGGTAGAGTGTATGGAGAGATTGTATATTAACTGCTACTCAGAACAGTGATTATTTAAGCCAACAGTGGTTAAATATAGCAGCAGGCTGGTATGTGTTTGTTCGTGAGACTGAGTGTTGACCTTGAGGGCACTGGAGCGTGTCCAATTCCACACAGCCCAGGACCTGAGTTAATGCCATGTGGTGACCGTACAGACAGAGGCAGACAGAGGCTGAACTAAAGCCTGGTGGTGACTGGTCTGATACCACCCGACCGAGAATATTTTGTTGAATACTTTTATCATTTCGTGAACATTCACCAAGGAGTCGACTTGAAGAGTAATAGACCGTGTACACCTAAAACAAGACGCGGGACTTGAACTAATGGTCGGCCTCAACCGTGATTATTTTCGAATAATACTTTTGTGAAGATTCCTTGAGCGCGTGCACCTGAAGACGGCGCGGGCCTAAACTAATGCTGCGCGGTGTCCGGTCGGATACAATCACCAAATATCGACAGAGATTATTTTGAACAATATATATTTGTTGTTGTTGTGAACATTCAGTAAGGAGCGTGCGCGCCGGTGGACGACGCGGGACCTGAACTGATGCCAGGCGGTGACCGGTGCGACATAGACACCCACCATGGGTCGGCATCGATTGTGGTTATTTTGAACAATATTTGTGAAGAAGCATTGGGAGACGCTTGTCCTGGGGGCTGAGGCTTGTTTTTAAGACTAAAATTGAGTTTTCTTTTATCGCTTCGGGAAACTTCGGGGTGCAAGCACATTGCATTCAGGAGTTGTCCATCTGGATTGCAGCGGTTTTTAGCTTTCAAAGTATATCATCTGAGCGTTCATCGGATATAGCAGTGTTGGGGCTGATGAGCAGATCTGCCCAGTTGCACTGTTTATATAGTGCTGCGGGACATGAGGCCGGAAGCTTATCGCCCATGGACTGCGATTTAATATCCACGTCGATTTGTACCATGTGGTCACTGTACTGGCACGTGGGAGTCATCTGGTGCTGCCTGCTGTTGGGCAGCAGCGCCGACCTGTTGAAGGAAGATGGCGTCCTGGTTCGGGGCCAAGGGGAAGCGAGGACCGTGTCTGCTGTGTGGCGGCTGGTGGTGCTGATCACGCCGCCTGGCCAGCCACCGGTGGGGCACTGGGTCTCACAGGTACGGGGCTATGTGGACAAATTGTATAAGAACCGGTGGTATGCTAATATTCATCATTGGAACATGAAGCTCAGAATCCTTTAGGCTAGAATCAGACAAGACCCTGTAAATATCTTACAGTTGGTGAAAAAATGGCCTAAGATGGGACTGGTTAGTGCAGTAGGGGTGGCGGCATCGTGGCTGTTCGGTACGGTAAGCCAAGCACAACTGAACAAGGTGCAACAGACTATTGCCACCCACAGACTACAGACGCAGGCCCTGAGGCATAACCAATTGCACATGATTTCCATAATGAATAGAACCCGAAATATGCAGCTGCAATTGGCGGAGCATGTTTCTGTAGTTGAGTCGATGATAGCCTTGGCGAGGGATGAAGCAAAGAACATGACGGCCATCTCCAATGACTTGCGATTGCAAAAGCGCGTGAGGCTGGCGATAAAAAAATTG
>JASIRB010001531.1:16114-44317 GCA_030323885.1 Branchipolynoe longqiensis
GTGGCGCGTTTACACGGAGCGAGTTTGAAAGTGTGTCAGCGACCGGGAACCAGCAGCCTTAGTGGTGAGCCTGTAGCCGGCGAGCACTGCTATTTGTTTAGTTTACATTCGTCCATTCGACAATATGAATAATGACGCCGAAGTAGTGGCTACATTAATATCGCTTGGAATTTAGGGTTAATTTAATGAAATTTCATTATTTGAGTATGTAATTCTGTTAAATATGATTGCATTCACTAGATTTCGGCCTAATCGGTCCCTAACACTGCCGGGCACCAGCGATTAGTTACAGCTGAGCCTGTAGCCGGCGAGCACCGCTATTTTACACTATCACCACCCGGGAACAAGCTGTATTGCTTCATCTATACTACCTAGCAAGGTGATTTACATATACCGATTTATATGAATCGATTCAGCCCTAAAACGCCTCAGCATCGCATTTACACGGCAAATGTAAATCGATCTAGACAAGTGGTTTTATATGAAGCATTTTAACTCGCCTGTGTAAACACGGCTAAAGTTGTAATTCTGCTTTTAAATATCGTGTAACATGTTTTGTTCAGGCTTACTGTTAATTTGTTATCATTGCACCATGTAAATATATCTGAAAGGAATGTTTTAATTGCATGTTTTAGTTGTTTGGGTGAATTTGAGGTTATGAAGCCATTGGCATTGGTATCATCTGCAAACAACCTTGTTTTGACATCTTGTTTTGTACAGTTCACTATCATTTGTGTAGATCCAATATAGGTTTCTTTGTTGTTGTTTTACGTCCTAGCAACATCTAAGGTCATATCAGGACGGGTACCGACAGTGCGCACTCATGGTGACTTTATAGTGCTGTCCCACTGGGAAACCAGGCCGCCGGCACCATGACCTGGTATCCCACTCAGTCACATTATCCTGACACTGAGCACACCAGTCCTTGCCCTATCCTAATAATGCCGAGCACCTGGCTAGGAAGCGACAAGTATCAATTTTAAAGTCATCGGTTTGACTTGACCGGGACTCGAACCCACGACCCCACGATCTACCAGCACCGGTCAAATATAGGAGAGGTCCTAGTATTTCCATACGGTGAGTATGGCCAAATGAACTCGATGTGTGGCTAGCCACAATTAAATTATTTTGCACACTTCTGCTTAATGGGGGACCTCCGACTTTTTAGTTCAAATTCCTACCGTTCGCATCGCCACTGAACGAGTGGGCCTATTCAGCACACTGTCACATAGATACAATATTCACCCCGTACTGCTGCAGTAGCCACAGGAGGGGTGCATACCAACCCTATGTAAAAGCTGGCGAAAAAACGGGTCAAAGAATTGAGAGCCTAATTTCACAAACTAAGAAGCAACAATTATTCTTTACATCCGTTTTATTATTTACCCGCTACCTTTGAGTTGAAAAATATAATATAATATCTAGTTTAATAAGATTTAAAAGTGAAATCGACGGCGTTCTGCGGCCGCCATCTTGTCTTTTTGCATTCTCGCCCATTTCACCAACTCTGTGCCTATAGAAGTATCCATTTGATACTGGAGCCACATACTGGAGCCTCACTTCCATACTGGAGCCTCACTTTCATACTAACGCTATTTTCGCCCGTATTTATATAAGGCTGGTCTTCACCCGTGTACTACAACGGGTGAATCTTTTATCTAACTGTCACACTGCAAACCCAATGGCTATGAGCAATCTTCATACAGAAGAAGTCAAATATCTCTAAAACCACAACACCTACAGACAAACCGCTTGGTATACATATAGAAAACATACAACGGATAGATTATATTAAATTTATAAGGTTAGGGTTCTGTATTTCTATTAATTTTGAATAAAATAAACGTTTTGCACTGGGCGTACCGCCAAAATCAGTGCATTGTCAATGGCCGTGAGCAATCTTCATACAGAAGAAGTCAAATATCTCTAAAACCACAACACCTACAGACAAACCGCTTGGTATACATATAGAAAACATACAACGAATAGATTATATTGAATTTATAAGGTTAGGGTTCTGTATTTCTATTAATTTTGAATAAAATAAACGTTTTGCACTGGGCGTACCGCCAAACTCAGTGCATTGTCAATGGCCGTGAGCAATCTTCATACAGAAAAATCAAATATCTCTAAAACCACAACACCTAGAGACAAACCGCTTGGTATACATATAGAAAACATACAACGAATAGATTATATTAAATTCATAAGGTTAGGGTTCTGTATTTCTATTAATTTTGAATAAAATATATGTGTTGCACTGCACATACCGGCAAACACAAAGACCGAGTAGGCCCACTAGTACCGATGCGCCACCAAGTGTCAGAAAATGAACTACGCAACATGTCCCCCATTAAAGTGTTACACTGGTGGTGAACATCAGCTAAGCATCGTCATGATTAGAATTATGACATAATAGTCCCCACCAGTCATCTTCCTTGACCTCGAGAAAGCCTTTGAGCTCATCGACCACAACGTGGTACTGACATCAATGGCTGATCTTGGCATTGCCGGCCGGCCTCTTGCATATCTCCGAAATTACCTCCAGAACAGGCGAGCCAGAGTATGTGTCCAAGGCACCTCTTCTCCCTACCTCAAACTAAAAAGTGGTGTCCCCCAGGGTGCAGTGCTCAGCCCCCTCCTCTTCAATGCAGTGATGGCATCTCTCGTTAGGAGGCTTAAACAAGACCTAGCCACCCGAGAGATCACAGACACAACCATAGTCTGCTACGCAGATGACATCGCCATCACCTGCTCCCATGCGATCAATGCACAGGATCTCGCTGAGCAGGTGCTCCACCTTGGACTAAAAATCTCTCCCACCAAGACCAAGCTCATGCACATGTTCAGAGGTCAACCACTTCACCCCCTCTACCTAGATGGATCCCCTATCGAATGGGTCTCCACCTTCGACTACCTAGGTATCCGTCTAGACCGAGACCTGAACATGAGAGCCCTCTGCCGCCACTTGGCCACCAGAATGACCAACAGACTCCTCCTCATGAAGAGGATCTCCGGCTTCTCCTGGGGCGCCCCGGACAGTGTACTCGCACTCTTCTACCGCCAGGCAGTCCGCTCCCTCTTCAACTACGCTGCGCCCACACTCGCTCTCACAGCCCTCGGGCTTGACAACCCCCAAACTCAACTACCCAAGAACAAGATCTTTTTGAACGAGTTCCGGAAACTTGAGAACATCCAACACCGGGCTGCCAGGCTTGTCCTCCGTGTTCCCGGCACCACCAGGATCGAGATCCTCCTCCTTGAATCCGGCCTCCCTCCCCTCCACCTCCGAGGCAAACAACTTCTCACCACCCAACTCACAAGAACCCTTTCCTCAGGCCTTTCAACAACAATCCGCAGAGCCGCGGCCTACCTCCGAGATGGGACCCGCGGTCACCCTCACATCTCCTACCGTCTCAAGAACGCCATCACCACCCTCAAGGACTCCCACGGACTCCACATTGCAGACTTCGCCCTGAGCCCTCACAAGCCACCTTGGGTTTCCATCCCAGTGGAAACCCGAACCACCAACCTAGTTGCTGCCAAGGCGGCTTACACCACCCCAGAACTCCACTCCCTGGCTCTCGAGGCCATAACTCAGGCGAAGGTGGAATTTCCTCTTGCAAAGACTGTCTACACTGATGGCTCCCTTAACCCAACATCAGGTAGAGCAGGAGCCGGAATCTTCATCCCCTTCTCCAACACAAAGAACACCACCAGGGTGTCAGACTTTGCTTCCACTCTCGATACCGAGCTCGCCGCCATTCACTTGGCCCTCGAAGACCTTCACAACTCAAGTGCCATCATCATTACCGACTCTTTGAATGCCATCAAAGAGATCGCCCACCCAAATGCCCGACACTCCCTTGCCGACGCAATCCATATTAAAATCTTCACCAGACATCAGGCACACCTCAACACGGTCGCCATTGATTCTGTGGCTGCATATAGGACTGTATGGTAATGACCAGGCCGACTATGCCGCTCTAGCCGGTGCCAACCGAGCAGACGTAGAGACAGCCATCCTTCCATCCATCACCAAACTGGCCGCTGCCGCTTCTCGAGCCACCACCATACTCTGGGAACGAGCCACACAGAAGGAACAAGTACGGAACCCTTATTCAATAAGCTGGCTCTGGTACACCCTGGTCAGAACGAACATCCCCCATCCAGTCGGCCTTCCTGCTTCCACACAAGTCGCCATCAACCGCTTCAGGACTGGCTACCGCCGTTGGATTGATGTCCCCAACCTCCAGCGCTGTCCCTGCGGAACTAATATCTTTAATGTGGCCCACATACTCGCCTCATGTGGTGCCATCGACAGATCTGCCATCAGCGACTTCATGGAGGATGCTGACCGCCAACTCAGCGACAATAGGGCCGCTCTGGCTATCCTCTCCAGGATTTCCAAGTCATCCTGGAACGCACTTGCGCGCTTCTACCGCCAGAATGCAGACATCATCAACACTGTCGGTCGACCAGTTCATGACATCGGGGACTAGCAGGCCCCACCTCATCGCCATAGCTGACTTGGTGCCACTACTAACTAACCACTCATTTTCACTGCAACAAACAGGTAACCCCACCCTCTGCCTAACTAATCCCATCCTCACTTCACTTCTTCCTCTGGCCTTGGCCGGACTTACGGTGCATACCGGTGGGTCTCGAGGGACTGAAGTTTGGATCCTGGTCGAGTCAAACCAATGACTTATAAAATGGGTACCTGTTGCTGCTGGGTGCTTGGCGTTATGAAATCAGGACAGGGACTGGGCGCACAGTGTCAGGATAATGTAACTGTGTGGGACATCGGGTCATGGAGCAGGCGGCCTGATTTCCCAGTGGGGCAGCACTATAAAGTCGCCATGAGTGCGCGCTGTAACAAGTCGGTGCACATCCTGGTATGGCCTAGGGTCTTACTGGGGTGTAAAACTACACCAACCACCCAGCCTCCCCCGGCCCTCTCAGAGGACTGTGGTTGGACTCTTAGGCTGCCTTGTTCCTCCTCCGCCCCCTCCCCCCTACCCCTCAATTCCTCTGATCACTACACACCGGAACCCAACTCCCGACCACATGGGACTGCTTTCAGTGGTGCCCATTCAGTGCTGCAGATTTGCAGCCTTCAGCGCACCAATGCGACTGAAAACTCCCCAAAACAACAACAACAACAACAACACTGCTAGCTCTGTGGAGGTGTAGCCTGGTCCCCTGGCATTTATTTGCTCATGCAGAGGCATAGGAGTGTTCATCTATTATCGCTCAGTTTCCAACCTGGTCCCCTAGCCTTTGTACCGGAAACAAGTTTAAACGAGCTTAAACGAGTTCAATTGCTTATTCATATTAGAATTTCAAATCGAACACCGCGAGTGGAGTAAACAAAAAATCATAAAAATACTTTGCTGTAGTTATATCGGTGGGTCGGTCCTAAGCATTACTTATTCATATTAAAAATATTGTTCTGAATGAGCAGATGTAGTCCCATGGTTTCCAGACACAAGCCCTCTCATTGGACGCCCTGTAAGGTAGTATCTGATTGGATCCGAGATCCTGAGTGGACCCTTCTAGAAACTTTAGCTGACATGTGCATATCGGAGCCACAACATTACTAATCGACATATTGTTGGAATATTTCGGAATACACTCAACCAATTCTCAGGTAAGTTCCCCTTAGTAAATGGCATTAATGCCATTTGGGTTTTAGATTGGTAAAGTAGTTGCAAATGAATACACAATGAAATGATGCAAGACTAGTTGAAGTGCACATTGTGATGATGTGATGACGATGTGCGTAGAACTCACGGCGTCGCCATTAGGCATTACTTAAAAAAATAAATTATACTGTTATATTAAGTAATAACTTTTGTCTGTTGACAGCGGCGTCACAGAACTGGTCTTCCAACCATACAATGAAAGTGTTGATGCATAAATGAAACTATCAGCTGCAATATTAAGACACTTCATACAATTGCAGCTAAATAATAAAAGTATTAATACTATTTTAGGCCGATATTACTCCCCCCCCCCCCCCCATTGCTCCTTAATTATGAGCGCGCTGGGCGCAAACATGCATTATTAGTATACAACGTTATTTTTCTAATGTTTTATATATGCACAGTACACATTTTAAATGGTAATTTGAATGTTTAAATTATCAACATTCTGGTAGGTTATTTGACTGAAAAAAATAGGTGACAGTTGAGCTGAGAAAACAACTCAAAACTAAAAGTCAGGCAACTTTCATGTTGCAGAGCTCGGCCACGCTAATCAGTAAATGTTAAAATGGCCCCCATATAAAATTTATATAATATGTTTGGTAAACATATTATCTGTGCTTGTGCCAAACGATTTGTTTGTATGTGGTGCGATTTTAGAGTTATAGCACTTTTGCTCACACTCTCAGTCTCACCTCTACCCAGATAAAGGATTCACATTGTACGCGAAGTGCAACAAGTACAGGGTGAATCTCTTAATAAGTGTTATCTAACCTCTATCTAGCTCAAGGTTAGCCGTCGCGTCCTACAATGTTTGACAGTCTAACTTGATCTAAGTTAAGCCGTGTTCACACGGGCGATGTAAATCGATTCGTAGAAAGCGACTTGTATAGTTCGGGTTACATTTCCCATATGAACGGGCGTCTGAGGCGGTTTAAGGCTGAATCGATTCGCGTGATGCGGATACTGTAAACCACCTAACGAGGTAGTTTACGTGAGGCGATTTCTGTGATTCGATTTATTTTGATTCATTTATTTTAATGTTTTCACTGCCCAGCACAAGTTTTGACTATTCCAAACCAATACGGTTCAATCCATATATATCTAGGTCGAACCCACATTCTCTAGTGCCGACATCGACAAACCCAAACTGGCGCTGGTTAGTATCGACTTGCTCATGCGCAGATTTCGATTTCCGGCCCAAGTACTGCCCGTGTGAACGGGCCGCTAATTCGCCTCACCTGATTCGATTTGTCTGATTCGCCTCACATTTTGCCCGTGTGAACACAGCTTTAGTCTTACTGTCAATTCTTCCTATAAGAAAACATCACAATCGATGACCGTCGTCATAGATAAGTATGGAACCATTTATCAGGGATGAAAGATCTCCGCGATTTCGCGGATTTCCGGGATTTTTCCTGTAGCTATAATTGTATACCGCCATTCTGATATGACGTTAGATGTTTCCAGGATGTAAAACTCCAACAATCAACCCACCAATACATTGTTTCACGCTGCAGCACCATCAGCGTATACTAATATGTGGTGCAAACGGCGCAGCACTAGCAGCGTATACTACTTATGGCTTCAAACGCCGCAGCAGGGTCAGCGTATACTACTAATACATGCTTCAAACGGCGCAGCACTATCAGCGTATACTACTAATATGTGCTTCAAACGCCGAAGCACTATCAGCATATACCAATGTTTATGAAACCCGATTTCCGGGAATTGTCAGGGATTCCCTGACAATGCTAAGCCTATGGGAGAATATCAGCATTTCCGCTTTTTTTCCCCGGAGACCACTTTCATCCCTGATTAATTCAGTTTGTTGAACAATGACGGCGGTCATCTGCAACATACAGTAATACAATGTATAAGTACTAGTACTATTGCTAATGAACTTAGTGAGAACACAGTCATAACCCTCTAACTTGCAAATCCGAGTGAATCGGTTTAGGACGTTCAAAACAATACCCCGTTCAAAACACTATGGTAGTGTTTTGAAATTAAGTGTTTTGAACTTAAGTTCAACATACTACTGTTATTGTTAAGTTCAAAACACTACCCCTACGCTACCCAAGATCAAAATACTATCATGACAAGTGCATATATGGTACATGGCTAATGAGGGTATGGTTAATGAGGCCACGAGATTGACCTAATAGAGGGGCTGTAATGACGTCATGAGACAACTTCCGGTGGCCATATTGGATTACATAAGAAAGGCTTGCAACTGTTTACATTGTCTTTATTTACCAATTTGTTGGTTTATTTGTCACTGTTTTGAGCAGTTTGGACTCAGAAGTTCGGGCAAAAGGGTTTTTTAATGGAGGGGAAGTCTTTTTTTAAATCATGTGGCCTCACATCATTGCTAAAGTGCCATATGTTGACACATTGAATGCTCTGTCAAAGACTTAGAAAGGTTCAGGCAGTACCCACTAGGTGGCACCACAAACTTTTGCGGCCGCCGACCGGGTGTGCCCGTTGGTGGACGTAGTGTTCTTGGTATATGACAGGGGGTGCCATAGGTGGTATTAAGTGTAATACAAGATGACTGACTGCCGAGTGTTGATGTCACATGCACTCCCTCTATTGCTTAATGAGTGTTCTTGCATAATGGCTGTCTCAAAGTAGGTGTCCAAAGGGATGAGGTAATAAATTCACTGATTATTCTGTATAGGATGGCCCCAATTCTTAGCTAATACACTAGTATCTAAGTTGGATATATAGAATCCAACTTATATAAGTGGTTTGTTTTTGAAAAAAATAGGTGTCATCGGACCATGCAACTTTAAGTTCAACACACCACTGTTAAGTTCAAAACACTACCCAAGTTCAAAACACTATCATGATGCTGATAGTGCTGAGGTGAGGAGTTTAACAACATATTAGTATACACTGATAGTGCTGCGGTGTTTATCAATGTATTAGTATACGCTGATAGTGCTGTGGTGTTTAAAAACGTATTATGCTGCATTCATATGAATTGGTGAATATGGTGTTTCACACTTCATAACCGGTGAATTACGGGGAACACCACCTGTGAACTGGAGATTTTTAAAGTGGCTCGATATTCAACACTCGTGAAAAAATGGTGGCAAAGGGAGAAAAGTTGCGTGGTAAGGTTCCATAATAAATTGACAAAAATATGTTTGTAATGAAACCATTGTCCATGATGTGTGGTATTAAAACAAATCATACATGGTGTATGTTATGGTAGTGGATGCTATCTACCAAAAAAGTGCAGCATTGTAGTTTGCCTCTACTATCGCCCAGCCTGAAACGTGCAAGGTTCGGATTTAAGTTCCAGTGTATGACTATTAATATATATTGTCAAATGAACGCTCTCAGTTTACATGGTTGTGTTCACTGGCAGCACGTGGGAAGTTCACCATATTCACCAGAACCATATGAATGCAGCATTAGTATACACTGATAGTGCTGGGGAGTTCAACAAAATATTAGTATATGCTGATAGTGTTGCAGCGCTTGACACCATATTAGTAGGCCTGTGAGCTGATAGTGCTGACCCGTTTTACAACATACTAGTATATGCTGATAGTGCTGCAGAATTTAGCAACATTATTATATGCTAATAGTGCTGCAGCGTCTGCACCACATATTAGTATATGCTGATAGTACTGTATCTTTTAACGTGTTAGTAGTATATGCTGATAATGATGTGGCGTCTGCACCACATATTAGTATATGCTAATAGTGCTGCGGAGCTTAACATATTAGTGTACACTGATAGTGCTGCAGTGCTTAACAAAGTATTAGTAGTATATGCCAACCTAGCAGTATCACCTGTGGAGGATCAGTTCAAAACTATGCGAGTGCAGATTGACTCCACTGCCGGAATTAACACCAGAGATGTTAGTCAATGAACTCTTCCCAAACATTGAGATGAAATCATCACCTTATTTCTTGTGCCCATACAACAACACAAGTCTATTCAAGCCAATATTGCTAGATTAAACTGCTGTGACAGGAACAGCCAATACCACTTGCTGGATTTCCAAGTTATAGCGCACAAAGATAATGCGGACAAGCCAGCCCTGATCTCTGGAGAAGACAGTGTAAAGGCCCGTTTAGACTTTTGACGGCGCTAGATGGTGTTAGACTGTGCAAACCAGCACAAGCCAACGCTCCCATTTAAACCTTACACCAACACTTGACGGTGTTAGATGGCGCAACACAGCATCACACGCCATCAAAAGCGTAAACTGGCCTTTAGTCTAATAACGATCAATGCAGATGACATATTTGCAATAAGGATTCCGACTAGTAGGTGCCTACCCCTCCTGGCAAACTATCAACCGAGATTGTCCTAACACAATAGTAGGATAATTTTGAGGGACTTGGAGAACTTGGACAACCTGTTAAGTTTGAAACTGGAGGAAAACGCATCACCAATATAGAGGTACATATGAAGAATTGTCTGTCATCACAATAATGCACACCACATATGGGAGGGGAGGTACAAATAGCCTTAGATTACCATTTGGTATTTCCAGTGCACTAGAGGAATTAAAAAAATACTGTTGGCAGCCCTGGAGGGTCTCAACAGGCTGATATGTGTGGCAGATGACATTCTGATATTTGGTGAGGGAGAGACATATGAGGATGCAACAAAAGATCATGATAAACAGTTGATTGGCTTGATGGAACGCTGTGCGCTGAAGAACATTAAATTTAACATCCAGACGTTCCGGTTTCAAGTCAAGGAGGCAACACTCTTAGGGAAAATAATCATGGACATTGGCATGCGTCGAGACCCTGAGAACATAACCGCCATTACAGAGATGCCAACACCGAAGGATAAGGCCGGGTTACTTCGATTCATAGGTATGGTGAACTAGTTGTCACCATTCTCTGAAAATTTAAGCTTAACAACACAACCACTGAGGTTCTTGACCAAAGATGGTGTTGATTTCCAGTGGTCAAGGAAGCAAGAGGATGCATTCCAAAGTGCTAAGAGACTGATACTCTGATTTACACAAGCCAGTAATACTACAGGTTGATGCCAGTGAGAGGGGCCTAGTAGGGACATCCCTCCAGATGAATGATGTTGGTAAGTAGCAGCCATCAGGGAGCCTAGGTGGTGTAATGGTTAGCACACTGGCCCGGAATGCAAAGAAATGTGGGTTCGAGTCCCACTCTAGGTGCAATATTTCCCATTTTCATCACCCCCACGATCATGATCCTATACAAGCTATGCGTCGTATGGTTGTTGAACCTACCCTGTGTATGTATACATGTGTAAGTGCACTGCATGTATGTATGCATAATCAAATCATGAAATAATTTGTTTCACTTCAAGTCTATTGAGCTGGTGAATTGACCAAAAGGCCCAATCTCCAATGCTGGATCAATCTCAACCCTTGGGGACTAGACGTGATGGCCGAATGAGTTGAGTGTCCGTCTCCTGTTTTGGGAGATAGGGGGATCCGAACCCATAGGATCGTGGGTTCGAACTCTGGTCAAGTCAAACCAATGACTTAAAAATTGATACTTGTCCCTTCCTAGCAAGATGCTTGGCATTATTAGGATAGGACAAGGACTGTTGTGCTGAGTGTCAAGATAATGTGACTGAGTGGGATATCAGGTCATGGTGCTGGTCTCCCAGTGGGGCAGCACTATAAAGTCGCCATGAGTGCACACTGTCGCAGGTCTGAACCCGTCCTGATATGACTTTAGATGTTGCTAGGACGTAAAACAACAACAACAACAAACAACCCTTGGGGGTGAGAGGGGGGTTATACCATTTATCCCCAGTCCCCATGGAACGGAATACCGAACTACCTACCCCATGGTGAATACTCCAGTGGTGCTGTACCACCCTCCCCAGTGTTTAATCCACATAAGAGAACTTCATGTGCTGTACCTTACTCTACAAAACCTTTTACAGAGTTCACACTACCAGTTATTACAGGACGCACATCAAACTCACAACCGTGACCCTCCCCTGCCTCCGCCCCTGCCTCCGTGTTACATGTGACGGACATTACAGTTTTCTTTCCTGTAGCCCCAACACCGGCACCTGCATTGGGGAAAATGTCAACGCACAAATATTTTTAAATACAGGTTTAGGCTGGGTGTGTCACTGTGATTGCACCGTGGAAGCATCCGCACCTTCGATCGGCTCTCCCACGCATGAACACCCACCAACGATGGATTGATAGGGCTGCTCACTGCACAGACAAACTGCCATCCCTTCCATACCAATGTATGAAGAGAATTTAAGAAAGGACCTGGGATCGGTCAATACTCACCTTCTTATGCAGAAGGTGAGGTGAGGCCCAGTCACAGAACCAGTGTGATAGGCTGCTGTTGGACACCCCAGAACCTGGATCTCACGCAAACACACTGGTTGCATAAGGATGAGTACCTAGGCTTCAGACGTTTATTATTCGTTCTGCCCACCATGGTGTCCACATTCAGTTGACCCGCCCCCTGACCCACCAGGTCCCATGTCATCTCTGTTGGGGTTGGGGTTGGGGTTGGGGTTGGGGGGGGCTAGCCACACGCAGTAGCAGTCAGTCCATTCAGGGCACTGCCCGGTCACTAGTGTGCCACCACCTGGTGCAGTAGAACTATGTCAGTTTGCGGCGTAGTAACTGCAGCCACCCCGTGGTGCTGGAGCTCATGTACGGTACTACATATGTGTGACAATAAGAGACTTATGGTCTGCTTAAATATAATATTCAGCGGCAAGGAAATAGTCATGTTGTGTCAAACTGGGCGTACCACAGTTCTGGTCAGAGGGCCGTCATAGACGTTCTGAAGAGTAACACTAAACAGGGTCGTCCCTCCTCCCTCGTCCCTTCTCCCTCCTCCCTTCCTAGGCACAGTTGCTTTTGAAGAGAGGGTGTTGTACTCAGTCCGCGTGCAAGGTGGCAACTGACTGGAGATGTGGGAGGCTGAGCCTCGCCTAAATGAAGGGAGGATCTGTGATTGACTGGCGCCCCAAGCGTGGCGGGTGGAGCAGATGGGCGAGTGTGATTTGTGGGTGAGATTGCGATCGGGAGGCAGGGGAGACGGGCGATGGGCCGCATCCCCTCCCCCCCTCCCTCAACCCCCGCAGGGGTGGGGGATGCAGCTTCGCAGCCCGCGGTGCCCAGCAATAACCCCGCATGAGTGCCCCCGCTCATTCCCCACCTTTATACATGTATCTAGAAATCAGTGGAAGAAAACAATTGCCAATGTTTTGCCATAACACTGTGATGGGGCCCCTTTGTTGGCCACCCGGAACTTAAGCCTCATGCTGTAGACCCCCCAAGCAAGCAGGAGAACAAGTATACTTGCTTCACACGTCTTCATTCTCTGCTCACTGCGGCGTCCATGATAAAGTGACCCACGTTGGCCTGCCAGGTCCTATGTCAACTTCCTCGGCGGGGAGGTTACGCTAGCTGCACGCAGTAGGTGGCAGCCCTGCGTACTGCCGCCTATCGCTGTACACTGCAACTGTGCCGGAGCAGTCCTTGCCGCCACCGTATGGTAGCGGAGCTCATGTCTGGACTACTACAATACTTGTCCAGCAATTCCAACACTGTCCCACAGAAATCAATCTTGGAACAAAAACATGACTAATGGAGGCAACCATTTCTAATTAGATTGGAACAGATTGATTGATTAGATGGATTGATCAGATGGATTGATCAGATGGATTCAATTTTAATATTTCGGTCCCATTTTCGTTTTATCTACTCATAAAGAAATGGAATATTATGAAATATACTGGAACATTATGTACTGCTCTTTATTACTGTAGTAGTGTGTACATGAGCTCTACTACCATGTGGTAGCAGCGGAGACTACGCCGTACACCAGCGCAGTACCACTATACTGCGCCAGGTGGCAGCACGGGTAGCCACCAGGCAGACCCCAACTGGGCTGCCCTCTACTGAGGGTGGCTGCCCCCCCCCCCCCACCCACACCTATAGAGTCGATGTGGGATATGGCTAGTCAGGGGGTGGGTCAGGCAACTACTGCCACCGCGGAGAGCAGATGGTTCAATAAACCAAGTTGAAGCGTACTCTAATTGAATATTGGTGTTCTTCCGTGAGTAACCGTGCGAGTGAGAGTCGGAGGGCCGTGGGCCATTACATTAACAAGAATAGGGAAATTATCTAGGTCGGAATCCTAATCTGAAGTTTGATTCCCCGTGACCCGACCCCCACACCCCCGACCCCCCACCTCTGCGAATTTCGATTTCCACCACTGTGTATAACTTACAGCGTCATCAACGGTTGGCTGCTCTCATACCATGTCTATGTGGTTTCTATCGACAAACTGTAAAATGGTGAAAACAAGTCTATTCAGACTTATCCATGATAGGCAGTATAAATCATCAAGAAGAAAAAAAAACGAAAAAAACTAATCATTGAAAGAAAAACAATTATATACTATTTTGAAAACTTGATGTCTACTCTTATAATTAATTATCCTTGATGTGGCCTAACATAGAATTGCAATACCAAAAAAACACATTTGCATCATTGAATAAATAGTACGGGAGCAAAACTTATTCATACATGTATCTCGAGTGAAATTCTATTCTGTGATAACAAAACTATTGCACATTGTAGGTCACACGATCAACCTGACCGATGGAACTACTGAAGTTGTATATCATATGCTTTGTCCTAATTAGTGGATTACAATTAACAATAACAGGTATAGTTCGTTCCAACAATTATATCACATACTTCGTTTAGTGGAACTGATTCTCCACATGTTCTTTGTTAAGTTGCATTTTTTCCCTTATCTTGTATATATCAACAATATTGACAAATTTATACATCTTTGATGAAGAACTACTGTGTATGTCCCAATAGACGCCCACTGCGCTAGTGCAGACACATGGATGCGCGTCTATTCAAAGTTGAAGAATTTCATGGATTTGTTTTTGATGTGCCTCTGAAATAAAGTGGGATTGTCTTATTTTATGTGCATTCAGTCTGAATATGATCGTAAATTTGTGTGTGCTTTCAATCTTGAAATGGGTGTTCTTCTATTGGTTAGTGTGCTTCTATTGCGACATATACGGTATATAGTCAGGGATGACAGTCTTCTGCTAATTAATGGAATTCCAATAATTTCCAAACTTCTCCTTTTTTCATTTAACAATTTGTTATTAATGGTTTAGACAATTTGGGATGACTCAGATTTTTAGGATTTTTCAATTTCCATGCATATCCATTACTACCGATTTTCTTTTTCAAATTCCATTTTTCTAATACGTTTTAGATAATTTGGGATGTTAACATTAAAAAAAAAAAAGAATTCGGAGATAGACAATTTTCCATAATTCCACTAATTTCTACTGGAAAATCATTAATGGAACGGGCAAAATATGAAGAATTTGGTGTGCTGTGATTGGTCAATCAATATTCGACGATGACTTTCTCATAAGGCTAAGCACTGACACTACCGGTGGTGCCTCCTGTCGCATTACGAGAACACTACTGTCAATACTGAGCCTACCCGGTCTGTTTTCCACTAATTTCATCAACCCCAACTAGCATGTTTACATGTTACAAATTGATGCATAATTTTTTAATTGTGGTTGATTCGGGCGGGAAGCCGGGTACCCACCACGCCCCAAGCGGCAAAGACGAACACCTACCGAACCTGCCCCCGCACAGGCACTCAGTGGCGATCCTCCACGGTGGAAACATTTCACCATGCCCACCCACCCTCTTGTTTAAGGACTACTACGGAGGGGTCGGCTTCGGCGGCCTCAGAGCCTCCGGCCATCCAAGAGGCACCGCTCGACATCGACGAGTTGGACTAGGATCCCCCTTGTGTAGCCCTCCCTCACTGTCTCAATAAACCTCCCTTACTCCCACCAGGTCTCTGGCTTCCTTACTTGAATCATAAGCGGATATAATATTTTAGAAAACCCTTACCTAATCACATCACCTCCCCTACATAATTATATATTACCCTCAATGCAACCTAATTATCAGAGACTTTTTCACCTCTGAATACTGCATGTGTTGATGGACTGTCCAGAGGTGATACTTAATAGGGCAGTCAGGCCCCGGTCACACTACGGCTACTGTTTGCTTGCCACCACTTTGGACCAAAAGCTGATGACCTTGTGACCAAAGCCCCCAACACCATGGTCGCTGAAAAACTACTAATAAATCCTTCAAATGCGGCAGCACTATCAGTGTGTACTACTAATAAATGCTTCAAATGCACTATCAGCAGTGGTATCCAATCCACACAGTTTAGTCAAATGTATTTAACTGTCAATGGGGACTGACGTCCAATACATTCAGGGGGAGGGTCCCCCTTGAGCAGGAAAACATGTGTTAGCCATGAGTGGCCAATATGTCAGAGGCTAAGGACCACTTGATCCCGTCGACCCCCTGCATGAGACTGGTGGTTTTCCCACAGACCGTTAAATTTCATGCAATTTGCTAACGTTTGTATTTGATGTGGGTGGCTACTAGTGATTTCAGATCAGTGTCAGACAAGGTTCACCATCACAGTTCAGAGTCTCCTTTGCAGACCGACCAGCCCGTTCATTTCCCTGGATGCCGGCCTGACCAGGGCCCAATACAAGTGGATGTCCTATCCATCTGTTGCCAGCTGGTTCATTCTGTAAATGAGCTTTGCCACGAAAGGGTGGTCCACAACACCCATGCAGATGCTGGTCTCCACTGGTGGGGATGGGTCTAGTAGACCTTGTATGGTGACATGCACGACGAAGCCTGTGACGACGACTGCCAGTATATCGCAGACAAGGGACGCACAGGCATAGCCATGCAGGGGTATTCCCTGGGAAGCTGTGGCTGCACGGGTGCCTCTTCTTCGTCACTGTCTTCCTCCATCACCTGCGATAGGATGCGATCAATCGCGGACTGAGCCTTCTTGAATTTCCGCTTCGACATCGTCACCAGAGAGTCCATCACATAGCTTGTAGAGGCGGTCAGCTCTGCCATGGGCCGTGATCCAAGCGGCTGTAGGCCCTTCATCAGGTCCCCAGACTCATAAAAGGGGCTGTCTCATTAGTTGTTTGGGGGGGAGCGTATGGTGGCATAGGCGCGTTACGTCATATACGTTGGCATACGCCGCCATACGCTACGCATACGCCGTCATGTGCCGGCCTATGCCGCTGTACACCGCCATACGCTTTCTCCCGTCCGTCCACATTTTTCTGTGCATGCTAAAAAAATCTCGACCTATGGGGGCGTATGGTTCATACGCTACTCATACGCCGGCATACGCTCCTCTTACGCTGGGGGTACACGGCATATGCTAGGGGTATGCCGGCATATGCTACTCATACGCTCAACTTGCGTCATGGGCGTATCTCCGGTAAATGGTATGTAAAGCCAGAGGCATTAAGGGATATGTGGTGCTGGTGATCCTTTACTGAGTTTGATATAGACATTATGTGATTTATAGATAGTGTGAAAGGGGTACTACCTTTAGTGTGACAGGGACTTAGCAGCTCTGCTCACATACCCCCTCCCCCCCCCCAACAGTTATTTACGGTTCACTGCACACCCAGACACAACAGGGCACTGTAGCCATAAACAACCAAGGCTTGGATACAAGCAGGGTACATGTTCATTGGTTAATTGAAGAATGCCTAGTGCTGATTGGAGGAGCTGATCAGGTGTGGTAGCCATCTTGGATTCATGAGACTATATAATAGTAAAACAAGCAAGCTTCTTCTGGTTCCTTCTGCAGACTCTGTACTCTGCCTTTCTTCTACTTGCCTGTAGTGATTTCCTATTTAGCCTGCCTACACAAGCACAGCTGCCGACCATAGAATTTACAGGGTGTTTGTGGGCCCTCCTCTTCCTCAATCCTGATCTACAGTTCTGCTCAGGCAGTCTCTGCAGCCCTCAGCTAACCACAAGCTGTGTCTATGTGATATAGCGAATGGTAAGCTGCGTTTACACGGGCAAGTTAAAACGCCCCAGCTGGAACCAGTTGCCTAGATCGGTTCACATTTGCCCGTGTAAACGCGCCGCTGAGGCGTTTTAGGGCTGAAACGTTCCAGGTGGAACGTTCCGCGTGTACCATCTACGTAGGTGGTATACGCGGAACGTTCCAGCTGAAACGTTTCAGGTAGAACGCTTTGTCTTAAAACGTTTTACTTTTGGCCGTGTAAACGCAGCTGTAGACAGGAAGTGTGAACACATATTTGTACATTAGTTGTCCCAAGCAGGGGAAATCCTAGTCACAGACGACTGGTCTTCCCCACTCCACTGCTGGTCTATAGAAAGCCCAAGCCTACACTTTTACCGACCCAAGGGATTTTTAACCTCCCCCACCATATAGACATGGTATGAGAGCAACTGGCCTTTTTTGATGACCTGTAAGTTATACACAGCGGTGGAAATCCAAATTGGCAGAGCTGGGGGCACGGGGAATCGAACCGCCGACCCTCAGATTAGGAGTCTGACCTAGAAAAAAGTCAGACACTCTAACCACTCCGCCGCAGAGAATGCCTATGGCAGCCAACACCTGCAAGACAAAATAATGAAGCAACATAAGTATAATGAATGCAAATTGATTGTTCAATAATGAGGTCAACAATCATAGCAAATTATAATGTCATTAATATATATGAATTCCTTTGTCCAGAATGAGGTCAATAATAAATCAAATTGGCATCATAAATAAAATCCACATCAGGTGGAGGCAGGGGAGGGGCGGGGCCCCCCAGGAAAACCCCGAACGGAGCGACTTGAAACAGCCTTCTTGTCTGTCCACCTGTAGTCCATCATCTTGACGTTCTAGATCACAGGGTTGTCAGGGAGGAAGTCCAGCAGCACCTCTTCGTGGCACGGGAGCCCTCATCGGAAGGAGACAGAGATGGAAAGCTGCACTGTGTCTGCATCGGAGTTATCAGTGTCTCCTCCAGCTGGCGAGATGGAGAGTTGAAGATGCTGGAAATGCCAGTGGAGGAGATGCTGAAGATGGTGGAGATTGAGATGGAGGCTCAGTCAGCCTCTTCGTGCCTCTCCCACATCCTAGACCTGACTTTTCTACGAGCTGGCTGGCAGCAGTGGAGCTCCTCCTTGGTGGCATGCTGGATGTATTGTGAGGATATCCAGAGTGCCACCCTATTTATACCCAATGGCTGTGGGCGTCACAAGACCACCTAGCACACTGGGGAGATGTTACACCAACGTTACAAGTACACCTCGCATGTGGGAAGCGCGCTGGCCAGACGCCGAGGATGGCCGCACATTAACCTCACATTGATAACATAATGCGATGCAGGTGCTAGCCAGCAGATATACTCACGTTCAGGGTGTTGTGCTAAAGGGGCTGTCACATTAGGGTTTTTTGCGGGAGCGTACGGCGGTGTAGGCGCGTTACGTCATATACGTAGGCAAACGCCGCCATACGCTATGCATACGCTACGCATCCGCTGTCATGTGCCGGCGTATGCTGGCTTACGCCATTGTACACCGCCATATGCTTTCTCACATCGGTCCGTCCAAATTTGTTTGTGCATGCTAAATAAATCTCGACCTACGGGAGTGTATGGTTCATACGTTACTCATACGCTACTCATATGCCGGCATACGCTCCTTGTATGCCAGGGGTACGCTGGTGTATGCTAGGGGTATGCCAGCGTATGCTACTCGTACGCTCAACTTGCGTCACAGGTGTATCTCTGGTGTATGAAGCGTACACAGAACCTACGAGTTGCGTATGGGATCGTATTTGTAGCGTATGCAAAGTGTATGAGTAGCGTATGGCGGCGTATGCCCGACCTATGGTCTCAGTATATAAAGGCGACCCACTATATACCCCGGAGCCACCAGGTGGCGGACCGAGGAGAGATAACATAGGTCTCGCATACGCTCCTCATACGCTCCACATGCCAATCAAAACCGTCAAAAAATGTCACAGTACGCTCTAATACGCTCCTCATACGCTCCTCATAGGTTACGCATACACTCAAAAACACCAGAGATGTCATCAAAGGTCACGATACGTCGTCCCGTGCAGTTTTTTTCCCATTTTTGACGTAGGTTTTCAATAGGCTCCTGCCATACGCCGTAATGTGACAGGGCCTTAATGGTATGTCGACGCTATGCACTCATTGGAGAAATGCCGAAAACGCGTTAGCCATACATTTGGCCAAACGTTCTTTGATACGCTCTCACGTGCTAGCAATATATCAGACACTCGTTCTGCATAGGTTTTGTATATTGTGTACACATCCAACTTTCCCCCCCGTGCCGAAAAGTTAGATGAATCTTGAAGTGTTGGGACCATTTCAGCCGTTGGGCATATGCTGATGCAATACATCATAGTGTGACAGCGAGAAGTAAACAGCAGATGCCAGGCTACTTGCATAATGCAGGCCTTAATAATTAGGAGTGTCACACAGATATTGATATATAATTCCATCATAATATTGCTATGGACTAGTTATTAATGATGGCAATTTAAGAACTGCAACTAAATATTTAGTATATGAAACATAGCATATACATATGTTCAGTTAGGTAAAACGCACAGGTGCAAGTCATACAAAGACCCCAGGAACACGAGGCATGTCACAAATAAAGAATGTAGACCAGGTCAGTAAATGCGACAAAGTAGCAAATAGAAGTATCCTTTGTTAAAGCTGCATAATCTGATATAAACAATTATCTAAACACATTTTTGATACAGTATAAAATATGATGGTACTGTTATAGCATGTATATCAATATAAATTGCTTAACGTATGCCCTAATAATTTGGGAATACCACACAAATATTGATATGTAATTCCATCATAATATTGCTATGGACTAGTTGTATATATATATATTACCAAATGATACTGATATTTGTAATGTTGAATATACTGCTATATATGGTATAAATTTGTAAGTTTATATTATATTGAATGATATTACACCAGTACCAAACAGCCAATGTATATGGTCAAAAGTACCAACAAAAATATAGTCACACTAGAATAACAGTACAATAATAAGTACAGAAGGTTGAGGTCAAACAAGGAATTTATAATATAAAGAAATGACACTGGAAGAAACATATGTAAGTTTTTATGAATGGTTTGTTAAACTTGACTTACATGTCATATATGTTATCAAATAAATATTGACTCAATACTTATGAAAAGAAATGTTCACTGATGCAATTGTAATAATTAAGCATGAATATTATTTCCTCCGAATACCGACGTACTATGTTCCATGGGAGGGAATTAAATATCTTGGGCTACAGCCTCCTGGTGGGCCGAGAGGGCCGCCAGTGCGTGGGTTTCGAGCCGTTTTAACCCGAGCGTATACTCCTCCCAGGTTGCGTCTCCCTTTTTTTATTGATTTTCCCTTCTCCGCCCCCCCCCCTCTCTACCAAGTCATATGGGAACAGGTATTTTGAGGAAATACCTTTTTTGTGGCCGATGGACTTGGCGTCAGCCACGGCCATGATGATGCGTACGGCCTCCTCTGCCATTGAGCGCGGACTACAGTAGCGGCTGTCCTCCTGGGGGCTGTGGTCGTAGGCCTCGCGGTGAAGTTGCCGACGCCCATGGGATGGGTGGTGGGGTGGTGTGTCCAGGCTGAGCGCCCGGGTTTGTCTCTCCGGCCGGGGGCGCAGCAGGGGGGTCTCCCAGGAAACGTCCGCCTCGGGGATGTCGCCGTCCATGTCGCCCGGGAGGTAAGCCGGGGAGCGAGGGGAGGCCGTCCAGGCACGCAGACAGGCTCAGCTTTCCGCGGAGGAGGCCCACCTCCAGGGCGGGGCTGGCCTGCCGGCGTCAGCCTCCGGGGCGGCCGGGGCACGCGTGTCTGCCGCCGCAGCCTCCACAAGCGCCTTCTGCTGCAGAACGTGTTTCTCCACACGCTTCCACATCGCCTCCATGGCCTCCATCGTCACCCGCATGTGAAGCATCAGGTCCTCCTGTTGTTTTGCGGTCGCGGAGGCGACCACGGGCCGCCTAGGCTTCGCAGGCCGCCGGTGCGTGGGTTGACGTTTTGAGCTGCTCGGGTGTCTGCTCGGGTTAGGGCCTCCGTGTGGCGCACTTCGCGGTCCTATGGGATGGCCGAATGAGTTAGAGCGCCCGTCTCCCGTGCTGGTAGATCGTGGGTTCGAGTCCCGGTCGAGTCAAACCAATGACTTTAAAATTGATACTTGTCGCTTCCTAGCCAGGCGCTCTGCATTATTAGGATAGGGCAAGGACTGGTGTGCTCAGTGTCAGGATAATGTGACTGAGTGGGATACGCTGGTGCCGGCAGCCTGGTTTCCCAGTGGGACAGCACTATAAAGTCGCCATGAGTGCACACTGTCACAAGTTGGTACCCGTCCTGATATGACCTTAGATGTTGCTAGGACGTAAAACAACAACAAACAAACAAACAAACAACAACTGACCGGTCATGACTTTCGTCGTGTTCTATGCATCTTTTGCTTTTACTTGGTGTTTTTTTAACGTGGGTGATTTCTCATGGGTGCCGTGGGTGGAGTCGTGGTCGCTGTGGTTTTTGTGAAATGTTGGTCGTTTGGGGAAGCGAATGATTCTGTTCGGGGGGAGGTTTCGATTGGTGTTCCTGTATTATAACATTTTCTGACCAGTCTCGTAATAAATTTGAATATTAGATTCCTGATAACAGCCTGGAAGGCTGGCGCATCAATATTGGCAAACAGCTGACTAGCACTGTGATACCTAGGTAGACGGAGTAATAACGTCATAATGTCATTATATGTTACATTCAGTTTTCTAATGCTATACATTCTATAGTTCCACCAAATCTGGACAGTATACAAGGTAGTACAAAAAGTTCCAAATAAATTTACCTTGACATCAGCTGTACACATATGAAATTTCCCGATCAGCATATTTCCCTGAGCATATAACTTGTGACACTATCTATTAATATCCCTGTCATCTCTAAAATCATCAGTCATAAAGTGTCCTAAGTACTTGACTTCAGTAGAGATTGACATGGATTGACAGTAGAGATTGACATGGGAGCACCAGTTAACATAAAATCAGGAAATGTGGTGTTTTCTGTGGCAGAGTGGTTAGAGTGTCTGTCTTTTTTCTAGGTCAGACTCTTAATCTGAAGGTCGGTGGTTCGATTCCCTATCGTGCCCCCCCCCACCTCTGCCAATTTGGACTTCCACCACTGTGTATAACTAAAACGTCATCAAAGGGTGGTTGCTCTCATACCATGTCTATCTGGTCAGTACAAGTGTAGGCTCGGGCTTTCTATTGACAAACTATCTAATGGTGAAAACAAGTCTATTCAGACTTATCCATAATAGGCAGTATAAATCTTCAAGAAAAAAAGGGAAATACAGTATCCTTGTCAGTTGCAAACTAGAACTTAAAAAAGTGTTGACATCAACATATTATACATTATGGACTCCAATAACTATGTTAGAAAACAAAGTTAACCATTAAAGAATGCAGTTAAATGTTATTGAATAAAGTGAAATTTTATTCAAGCCAGTACACTTGTTAACATACATGTGACATATTGTGTATCTAAGGTAGGGAGTGTGATATATGCGTAATAGACGTATAGGTGTGTGGCTAATATATGTTAAAGAGATGCAGAGTTTGAGACAAAGGAATATGCTAATGAGATGACATGGAAAGTTTAGCTGTCGGGTCAAGCGAGCCCTAGGCCGTGAATAAACCATTCAGTATCCAGAAGTCAAAGTGTTCAGACGTCGTACTTTCTCATGGTGTCAGATGAGGAAGAATGCTGCCCGCTAATACGTTGCCGTGATTGCGGCCGACTGGTCAGCTTGTCCTCAGCCACAACGCGAGATCGAATTGGAAAACATGGATCAGAGCATATGACATAGGCTACTGCGGCAGGTGTTGTATTGAAGACAGAAGGAGTGCAATGCTGCATCTTTCTTCATGTTGCTGGTGAGGAGGCGCAAAAGGTTGGGAAAATGTGTTAGTATGTGTGAGATGAGTGAGTTTAGTTCCGATCTGTTGGAGGACACCAAATCAGATGTGGAAAGTAGGGAGATTGATTTCATATGGAACTATGCTAATGCGCATACCGGTACACCGGCGGTTCGGTCATCGGCGACACCATCTTGGAAATCGCCATCAAAGAAAATGCTATCATTCATGTTGATAAATCTATTCAACCTGTTATTGATCCGCCTAGACGGATTCCGTTTGCCATTCAGGGTAAGGTACGTAGTGAGCTTGATCGCATGGTTGAGTTAGGTGTCATAGTTGAACAGGATGAACCTACCGAGTGGGTTAATTCCATAACTATCGTAAAAAAAAAACAAGATAAGGATTTGTCTGGATCCGACTAAGTTGAACAAGGCGATAATTAAAACGATTGACGAAATTATTGCCAAAACGGCAGATGCAAAGTATTTTTCAGTTTTGGATGCGAAGACAGGTTATTGGCAGATAGAGTTAGATGACGAAAGTTCACATCGGTGCACGTTCAATACTCCGTGGGGCCGGTACAGGTACACCCGCTTGCCTTTTGGCATCAAAACAGCCGGTGACATTTTTATTCAGGAAATGCACCGTGTCATGGGCGATGTACCCGGTATCGGGATAGTCATGGACGATATTTTGGTATATGGGTCAACGGTTGAGGAGCACAACGAGTGGCTCCGACCCGTGTTGGACTGAGCTAGGTCGGTTAACCTGAAATTAAACGACACAAAATCTTTGTTATGTAAGACTACAGTGAAATATGTAGGTCATCAACTTACCCCGCAGAATCCAGACAGAATACAAGCAATAGTTGACATGCCAGAGCCGCGTGACAAGCAAGGTTCCTGGGCATGGTTGGATATGTACACAAGTTTATACCCAGCATGTCCGAGATAGCCAAACCACTACGCACGCTCCTGGCTAAGGACGTCGCATGGCACTGACAGACCAAACAGCAGGGCACGTTTGATAAGTTGAAGGAAAAGTTAAGAACTGCTCCTGTGTTATTTGTATTACAATGTTAAGAAACCCATTATGATTCATGTAGATGCTTGTCAGTCAGGGTTAGGTGCCGTGCTTAACTCAGCGCAGTGTGGTTATGCCACTATAGACAAAGAAATGCTCGCCATATCTTTCGGATGCCGGAGGTTTCATGAGTATATCTTTGGCAAAGAAGTTCAAATTCAGACGGACCACAAGCCGTTAGTGGCGATAATGCAGAAGCCAATTCATAAACTCTCGGCTAAAATGCAGAGGATGCGAATGCGATTGCAGAATTACAATATTCATCTATGTCATGTGAAGGGTTCTTTGATGTTTTTTGCAGACCCGTTGTCCAGGGCGCATGGCGTCAAAGTAGGTCATGATAGCCTGTTCGATGACACGTTCTGCGTTGCCGCAGTAGACATGCAGTCGTCGAGTTTGTTGAGTAAGATTGTCAATGAGTATGAGAAGGATGTATCCATGTCCATGTTGATTTCACTCATTGAGATGTCATAACACGACACGCATACAGACGCCACCGTGTCTGAGACAGTACATCCCATACAAACACGAGTTAACGATAGAAAATAATCTTGTCATGAAAGGCAATCGGGTGGTGGTTCCTCCGGGTCTCCGCGGTGAAATGATAGAGGCGTTACATGAGACACACTTAGGTGTGACAAAGTCCAAGCAGTTGGTGCGGGACTGTAGGTTTTGGCCGGATATGAATAAGCAAATTGAAGATAAGGTCAGTCGGTGTGACACTTGCCAAAACAACCGGAAAAATTTGCATAACAAACTTTGATAAATCACCCGATCGCCTGTCAACCGTATGAAAAAGTTGGTGCCGACTTGTTTGAGTTAAATCATAAAAATTACCTGATAACTGTAGATTACTACACAAAATATCCAGAGGTGACGCTGCTGGGCGATACGTCGTCTGTCACTGTTATTGACGCGTTGAAAGATAATTTTGCAAGGCACGGTATTCCTAGTCAGGTCATTTCGGACAATGGTCCACAGTTTAAGAGCCATGAGTAAAGGGAGTTTGCGCTGCACTATGGGTTTAAGGCCGTATATTCCAGTCCCCAGTATCCCCATAGCAATGGGCAGGTAGAACGGTTTGTGCAAACAGTAGTCAAGGACATGTTAAAGAAGTGCGAGAAGACTGGGTCTGATTTTCAGTTAGCTTTGCTGAACTATCGTAACACTCCGTTGCCTGTCCTGAATGAATCTCCGGCTCAGCTGCTCATGAGCGGAAGGTTGAGGGGCAGGTTGCCGATGGCGGAGGAAATTTTGGTGCCCGAAACGCAAAATCCAAAGAAAGTCCAGGCAGCAAAACGCAGCAAAGTCAGAAAGTGTTTCATGACAGGAAGGGTGGTAAGCCGCACAAACCTATTGTAAAAATATACGGATTTTCGGTTTGGTTTATATATTGGCAGAGAGCATGATTATTCTTGGGCGAAAGAATAGGTAAGGGATTATGTAATCTAGTGAGCTAGGATGTTCCACTCTATTATGACATGATATAGGCAATGTGAAATATATGTGCATGCATGGTGCCTAGAGATTAATGAAGAGATGGTTATATCAGAAGAAGTTAAGGTTGAAGAAATGTTCCTCTATGTATTCATAAAGAATGCAATTGGAGAAAAAGGACATTTTAATATATATATATTTGTAACTGTTTGCAACTATCTGTCACCAGGGTACCGAATGGCCCAGCACACCAGCCTAATCAACATATGCATGAGGCACTGCCTGCAGCTGGGATGAGTCACCACCACCCCGACGGGGTGGTGCCACCCTCCTAGGCTGTGGGGGGTGTTGTGATTGGCGGGCCGTGGGACGGCCAATCGCTCTCTCCTGCCCAAGCCTTTGTTCACACTAGCAGCATAAGATTAATTATTAATGAAAAACTGACCGATGCTCCAGTCACACTGGACATTGGCACTCTTCTCCTGCCTCTCGAATGAGACAGACCTATTCGTGAGCAGGACCCCAGACACTCTGTCTGATGCTAGCAAAATTGTGGCTAATATATGTTAATGAGATGCAGAGTTTGAGACAAAGGAATATGCTAATGAGATGACGTCATGGAAAGTTTAGCCGGCAGGTCAAGCGAGCCCTAGGCCTTGAATAAACCATTCAGTATCCAGAAGTCAAAGTGTTCAGACGTCGTACTTTCACAGGGAGCAGTTGTAAGACAGAGAATCGAACCTACACACCCTCCATGCAATAAGCTATATTACATGTGTCAGTATTTAAGGTGATGCACCTTTGTGGGAGAAATGGGTAGCCGAAATAAGCCAATAACGGTTTTACTGTGTGTGTTCCATGAAAATATTTGCAGCTTACATAATTCTTTACTTTCAGATGAGTTTTGTTATTTGCATAGACATTTAGAACGAATCGAAACAATGAGAGAAACGACTAACAACACAGAAACTGCTAGCGGGAAGACCTGTGGAAGGTGGGACGAAATACTGCAGCCATCAGACTCAAGGTTCCTTGATAAGACATATATCCTGAAAAAAGCTCTTGTTGCGGAAACACTATCAGATTTAGACAATTATTGCCTAGCTCCTCGAATTCTGAACATACCTATGTGTTTCCCTGAAGGAAGCCTGACACAGCTTGAAGCGTGTAATGTAAGCTGTAATGGTGAGTATGTTCATTATGTTACCTCTTATGCTAAACATAAATTCACTAAATTAGATCACACAACTGTTATAAAAACCCTTTCAATTGGGTTAATCATGATGTTAATCAAATTAAATCAAATAAATGATTCTATTACTATTTTAGTATTTGTAGCTCATGGTTTATGGTTCTTAGTTCATCTTCCAAATTCAGGAAGTTAAGTTTCAGGGGAGAGGAAGAAGCTTGGGCAGTAGGGAAGAAGGTTCAATTTGGAACTCAACAGCCAAGTTTGGACATGTGTCGATAAAAGTGGAACATTAGGTAATTGGAACAATGAGTTATTATTTTGAGTGCTTTTGTGATTTTTCAATTGGGATATTATTTCAAAGTATTTTTTAGGAAATGAGGAACCCATGTTAGAACCACGTTTGCATCAAGGTTAAATGCTAAATAGATTCTTAGCAATTGATTGATTGATTGGCGGTTTCTTTACGCTATGTCGCCAGCATAGCCCATATTCACAGCGAGAATTGTTTGTCTTTTATTCAACCCATTGCCTTTAAATATAATGTAAAAGCATACAATCAATTGAGTGTAAATAGATACTCATGAATTAAAAAGGTGAATAAAATAGATGAAAGTATTAATTGATAACAATTGTTTTAATAATCTATATGAAGTGATAGAGAACAGCTGTCCTCAAAAAGGCTAAAATGTTTTCTTGTTTTACTTTAGTAAAAAGGTCATACATGCTGTTTGCAGTGTAAAATTGTTGGCGCAGTGCCATAAAATCCACACAGTTTAGTCAAATGTGTTTGACTGACATTCAAGACATTCATGGGGATGGTCCTCCTTGAGCAGGAAAACGGGTATTCGCCACGAGTGGACAATATGGCAGCGGCTAAGGACCACTTGGTCCCGCTGACCCCCCCCCCA
>JASIRB010002433.1:0-56137 GCA_030323885.1 Branchipolynoe longqiensis
AGTGGTGGGCGTTGCTTGTTGGTATTGGACAGTGATGGCCTGTACTCGGAGGGTTGGTAAGGAGAATGAATTCTGCACACTGAATATGGGAGGGTTGTGTTCGAATGTGTGGAGAGGGTTTGTGTTGAATAAGGAAGTAGGTGCAGGAGTAAAGCTTACAGTGGCACTGTGTGCAGCTTGATAAGGGAAAGTACGCCATCTTTTGGCAGTAGCAGGTATTAACAAAGCAACCATGCCATGTATAGGTATGGTAGGTGTTGCGTATCCCCCCCCCCCCCCAAATTCCTTCTTTGCATTCAATGTTTTGCTTAGAAACCGTGCAACATGGACACACGGATGCGCTAAAGTTGGCAAAATGGGCCGTGTATGGCTGAACGCGGCCGTGGCAGGCAACGGGACCAGGCCGTAGCAGTGCCGATGCTGGACGGATGAGGACACCACAGCCTCCACGCCCTTCCTCCACGGCCGCCTGCCCGCCCGCCTGCCCGCCCCGCCCCGCCCCGCCCCGCCCCGCCCCGCCCCGCCCCGCCCCGCCCCGCCCCGCCCCGCCCCGCCCCGCCCCGCCTCGCCCCGCCCCGCCCCGCCCGCCCCGCCCGCCCGCCCCGCCCCCGCCCCGCCCCGCCCGCCCCGCCCCGCCCCGCCCCACCCGCCCGCCCGCCCCGCCCCCGCCCCGCCCGCCCCGCCCCGCCCGCCCCGCCCGCCGCCCCCCCCGGCGCGCTACCGCCGCCGCCGCTGCTGCCGCCGCCGATGCTGATGGTGAGGGTCGATAGTAGGGCCCGCCGTTGAAGCTTCATCCACGGTCTACACCACTACCCGCCATCCCCCCTCCCCCATCTCTGTCCATTCTCCGATTCACCCATTTTCCCATACCACCAGGGCCAAACCACACACACACTCCAGCCATACTACTGCTGCTGCTGATGCTGCTGCTGGAAGCACATACACCCCCACACACACTCACACACTCACACACTCACACACTCACACACGCACCACCGCCAGCACCACGGCCATATGGCCCGGGCGAGGGACGGCGGGTGACACGGGGCTCGGGCTTACATACACCACCACCACAGCAGCGGGCGGGCGGGCGGGAGGCGGAACGAGAGGCCACACTCGGGAGGAGGCGCCGGGCACGCCGACACCATGGAGTAGGAGCCCGCCGGGGCTGGAGGAGGAGCAGCAGGAGCAGGAGGAGGAGGAGGAGCGGGCCCGGTGCCGGAGAGGCATGGCTGGTAGTTGGATACGCTTTCACACAGGATTCACGTACGGGCGGACGGTGCAGCTGGCCCCTGCCGAGCGGGTGGGAGGCCAGCCCGGGGGAGACTGACGGGCCCTGGGCGATGGTGGTTCCGCCTCGGGCAGTAGGCAGGCCCGCCCCCCACCCCGCCCTCCCGCCGGGCGTTGGTGCTTTCAGTTTCACCGCAGGTAAATAAATGCTCGCTTCTTGCTGTAATGTGTGCACTTTGCTTCGTTCTGCGCGGTGCGGTGACCCATTCGTCCCCGTGGATGGCCGCCCGCCTCCACCGTCCTCCATTCACCATTCACCATACAGCCAGACCTCCCTCCTCTCCCCCTCCTTCCTCTTCCCCCTCGGCTACCCCCTCATTACATCCACATTCAGAGACCTTCAGACACAGTCTACACGCCCACTCTGCTCCACTCCACGCAGCCTATATACACACATGTTATCTATATAGATGAGGGGTGTTGTAGATTCACACCCAAGTAGCCAAAAGCTTTACCTATCACCGTAAACAATGCGGTGTATGATCATTCCATAGGTCATGTATTTTCCAAATGGCTCCGTGAGGTTGGTTAAGCACACGCACAGACAGTATAGCATATATATATATATCGATATATATATGTATAATAATAATACCATAGAAAACACATTATGATATGACAGACAAAATACTTCCAAGTGAGTGGAGTGTCAAACCCCGAGCAGGGGGTGGAGCAGTGCAGGCCAGGACCCCCCCCCCCCAGATAGGGGGGGGGGGCGGCACTACAGAGCTTATTACAAGTGATAACGGGTTTATCACTATCCATATATGTTTGTGTATGTATGTATATATGTATGTATTTAACATGTGTTCCTTGCAGGATAACAGATGTAGTTGTATATTATCATACACGCTCCAATTAACTTTGACAATATTGAATTGTAGATAAAGGTTTAATAGTTATCTATATATTCCACATGACTGACTGGAATTGTATATATTAGACAATTGACTAGTTGGAATTATTTGCTGAAGGGTTTGGTATATATATATATATATATGTATATATATGCTGTTGCTGTTATTTACCAGTATGTGACTAGTAGACTGTATACGCTGCAGTGACTGTCACACTGTGGACAAGCGACCGCCTCAATACCTGGAAGGCTTAGACAGTTGCTGTTGGAGCCACTGCGGTCATTGACCTGCCTGAGACATGGGCTCACACATTCACGGATGAGACCCAGCACCCGCTGGTGGAGACAACTAGTCGCAAAGTCATTTGTGGGTCCTCAACCACCATCGTGGTTTCGCGATTGGGGATTGATGATGATGATAATGGTGGCGGTGGTGAAGGTGGTGGTGATGATGATGATTAATGTGGTGGTAGTGATGTTGTTGGTGGTGGTGATCATGACGGTGGTGATTATGCTAGTGGTGGTGATGGTGGTGGTGGTGATGATGATGATGGTTGTGGTAGTGATGGTGGTGGTGATGATGATGCCGGTGGTGCTGGGTGATGCTGATGCCAGTGGCAGTGTCAATGGCGATTGTGATGATGATAATAAGCTGCATATGTCACTGATACCAGAAGCATAAACTCTACATCGATTTCTGGCTCAGACTGCTGAAACAGAGAGTGTGTATACATATATATCAGTGACTGCTAATTCAGAATGTCTGTATAAATTTATATCACTGACTGCCAACGCAGGCTGTTATGGCAGAAAGTATGCATAGATTCCCGATACTATCTGTCATGGAGAAAACGTGCATATATTTCTATGACTGACAGTAATGTAAAAAGTATGTATTGATGTCTGACACTACCTGCTATGGAGAAGACATACATAGATTTATACGACTGACAGTAATGTAGAAAGTATGCATAGATTCCTAACACTACCTGTAGGTACTCCAAAGTGATTTCTATTTTCAACAGGTCAGTATTACAAGTTATATATCTCTACAGATCTTTTAAATTGGATCTCAATGATATAAAAAGTATTTAGATCGATTGAATAGCTGCAAAGTTATGAATGTTTAAAGATTGATTTTTTTACTCCGATTTGTGCACATTTCCAAATTAGCCAAATCTTGGTTTTTAGGGTCCCACCTGGAAGCTATTTTGCATATGATCTGTCCAATATTAAGGAATCTCATTCTCTATAGTACAAATAAGAAGCTCAATTTTTTACAGACCATCACTTTTAGTATTCTTTCTGAAATTTCATGTCAAACTTGCTAAATTCCTTAATTTCCACCAACCACCAATAATAAATTGAGTAAATAAAGAAAAATATCATAACTCCCGTTCTAATTGTCCTATCACAGTAATCTTTATACCAAAATAACCAGATCAAGAGAAAGAAAGCCAACATTCACTTTTAGGCATCGCGAGCTGACAATACAATTAAGAAAAATAGCATAACTCCCATTCTAATTGTCCTATCACTGCAATCTTTATACCAAAATAGCCAGAATTAAAAGCTCTACACGATGACATCATGTTCTAACTGATCAGAGAAAGAAAGACAACATTCACTTTTAGGCATCGCGAGCTGACAATAGCCACATTCTTGCAGCAGTCACTTCTCAGACCAACCTTGATGCGCACGATATAAATCTTAACCAAATATTGTTCTGGTTAGGTAGAGGAAGACTTAAGCTTTCTCCTGATATAATTTTCAAAACGATCCTGATCAATTTTCAAGGAGGATTAATGTTTTAATGTTTTCACTCTTTCAGTTCAATCAAATTTCCCACTCAAAAACACCCATGCTTGATATGCTAATGAAGCCTAGTTTCTTCTCTGTATTTCATTCATGGTTATTTTTAGCTCAGGTCACTGTACTCACCAAGGTATCAATTTTAGGGAAGGGAGTAGCTCAGACTGGATGAAAACAAACTCGGCGAGCATGCTCAGAGCTGCACGATTGTACCCCCCAACAAGTGTCCATTGACTGTAATTTATTTCATAATAATAATTAAAAATCAGATACCCTAAAAGACAAAAGAATGAGCTTTAATTTCATATAAATTTTATTTCAAACCAAGCAGAATTAGTGAAGATTGGAGTGTTTTTAAAAGGGTTAAAATATGTCAAATTTCGCGCTGCGGACACCGTACACGCCCACTTTGGAGTACCTACTTGCCGGTGTGAAACCTCTATTTGCTCCCCGAGAGAGTGCCGCTGGTAACTTGCAAAAGCCAGCAGCACTTCAACACTTTTGCAGGCAGCTTTCATGAAATGTCAGCATTGTAACCATCTACAAGAAAGGTGATCGAACAGACTGTGGGAACTATAGAGGAATCTCTCTTCTTTCCATAGCAGGGAAGATCTTCGCCAGGATCCTACTCAACAGACTATCTATTCACATAACACCTGGTGTGGTTCCAGAGTCACAGTGTGGCTTCAGAGGTAACCGGAGCACTGTGGATATGATATTTTGTCTCCGACAGCTACAAGAAAAGTGCATTGAGCAGGACCGACCACTGTACATGGTATTTGTCGATTTCACTAAGGCATTTGATACAGTCGGGAGGACCGGGCTATGGCAGCTACTGAGGAAGTACGGATGCCCAGAGAAGTTCACAACTATGATCGAGGCTCTACATACAGGAATGATGGCGAACGTTAGTGCTGGAGGGGAAGTCTCGGAATTGTTTGGGGTTACCAATGGGGTCAAGCAAGGTTGTGTGCTGGCCCCCACGCTCTTCTCCATCTTCCTATCAGCAATGCTAGACGAGGCTTTCCGAGACATGGGGGATGGCATCTATATACAGTCCAGACAGAGCGCTGACCTATTCAATGTCGCACACTTCAGAGCGAAGACCAAGACTACTCAGATACTGGTGAGAGAGCTACTATTCGCAGATGACAGTGCACTGGTTGCCCACTCTGCTGAAGAGACCCAGAAAATAGTGGACGCTTTCTCCGATGCATCAAAGAAGTTTGGCCTGAAAATTAACATCAAGAAGACGGAGGTGCTGTACCAACCCAACTCTACAAGAACCCGAGAGGAGGAGATCATGGTTGACGGAAACAAGCTGAACTCTGTTCCGGAATTCACCTATCTCGGATGCACAATATCAAGTGATGGACGCATTGATGCTGAGATACAGAGGAGGATGGCCAAGGCTAGCGCATCTTTCGGCCGACTACGCCAGAGACTCTGGAACAACCACCATGTGTCCATTCGGGTCAAAGGTAAGATCTACCGCGCAATCGTGCTATCCACCCTACTATACGGAGCCGAGGCCTGGACAGCGTACAGACAGCAGGTGAAAAAGCTGCATGCCTTCATGATGCGACATCTGCGTTCAATCATGAGGCTAACCTGGAAGGACAAAGTGACGAATAAGGAAATACTCGAACGGATGGGGCTGCCCTCTATGGAAGATCTTCTGATCAAAAAGAATCTCCGGTGGACTGGACACCTCATGAGGATGTCATCAGACAGGCTACCAAAGCAGATCCTCTATTCTCAACTGTCTTCTGGCTACAGAAAGAGAGGGCGCCCCCGTCTCCGGTTCAAAGATACCATCAAGAGAAACCTGAAGCTGAGAGACATTAAGACCGACTCATGGACACAACTCTCACAGCAGAGAGCTAAATGGAGAGCGGCAGTCAAGTAATGAAAGCAGTCTTTGTCGCATCGCGACCGACAGCATGATGATGATGATGACTACCTGTCATAGAAAAGACCCCATCATGCATGGATTTCTGCAACTGACAGTAATGCAGAAAGTGTGTATAGATTTCTGGCGTTGACCTGTAATTCAAAACTTGTGTGTAGATTTCTGCCACGGACTGCTAATGCTAATCGTGTGTATAGATTTCTCCCAATGACGGGAGATGCAAAAAGTGTCCATACATTTCTGTCACTGACTCTAATATAGAAAGTGAGTATATATTGCTGTCACTGACTGATAACTCAGAACGTGTGTATAGGTCACTGTCTGCTAACACAAGAAGTGTGCATACATTCCCTCCCTGCAATGCATAGATTCCTGCTACTTCCTGGAATGGAGAAAGTATGTGTCATGTGTGGGGGGGGGGGCATTTAGCAAATGGGAAGCACTGCGCCTAGAGTGGGACTCGAACCCACACTTCTGCCATTCCGGGGCTAGCACCTTATCCATTAGACTACCTAGGTTCCCTGATGATGCCATCATTCTACACACGCCCATCTGTGCACGTTGCATTTCACCTAGGGAGGTGAGTGGACCTCACTACACTCATCACCCTTGAATTATATGCTTTATACATTTAACTTTAAATATCTAGGTAGAGCACTTACCCAGCAGAGAGAGAGATGGTTCATCAACACTATTCAATGTATAGCTTATACAGCATCCTGGTCATGGTACCAATGTCATTAGGTGGGGGTACAAATGGGAAATATTGCGCTGAAAGTAAGCATTCAACCCCCCTTTTCTATCATTTTGAGCCTATATACTCCCGGATCCAATCAACGCACCCATGTCTACCTGTACATGTGGCCTTTCGGCTGGGGAGACCAGTGCACCTCAATACGCGTGGATAGAGTTCTGTCACTGACTGTAATCCGCAAGTGTATGTAGGTTCCTGTCACTATTTGGTAATTCAGGACATGCATGTACATTTCTGACACTGATTGGTACTACAGGAAATACGGGTAGATTCCTGCCACTAATTACTACCATACACAGTGTTCCTACATGTATGTATTAGCTGCTAATGCAGAAAACGTGTGGATATTATTGCCACTGACTGCTAATGCAGTGACCGTGTGTACATTTCTTTCAGTGCCTGCTTAATCAGAAAGTATTCATGATCATAGATTCCCGTCAGTATGTGTGCAATGCAAGAACTATGTATCCGTTGTGTATTATCAAGTAACTAATAACGCTTATGACTGTGTATTAGGACATTATATTGTTAATATGTGAACTTAATGATGTTCCTCTATTTCAGTTTGTGATAATGTGTCCACATACTGGGACTTCAATGGGGATTTGACATGTTGAGTGGAGTGTAGGAAGGGAGCTGTCAATGTTAGTTCCTGTACATGTGTAGGTGAGGGTGGGATGAGGTGGTGGTTAGCTACAGTTGTTGAGTGGAGTGTGGGAAGGGAGCTGTCAATGTTAGTTCCTGTACATGTGTAGGTGAGGGTGGGATGAGGTGGTGGTTAGCTACAGTTGTTGAGTGGAGTGTAGGAAGGGAGCTGTCAATGTTAGTTCCTGTACATGTGTAGGTGAGGGTGGGATGAGGTGGTGGTTAGCTACAGTTGTTGAGTGGAGTGTAGGAAGGGAGCTGTCAATGTTAGTTCCTGTACATGTGTAGGTGAGGGTGGGATGAGGTGGTGGTTAGCTACAGTTGTTGAGTGGAGTGTAGGAGGGAGCTGTCAATGTTAGTTCCTGTACGTGTGTAGGTGAGGGTGGATGAGGTGGTGGTTAGCTACAGTTGTTGAGTGGAGTGTAGGAAGGGAGCTGTCAATGTTAGTTCCTGTACGTGTGTAGGTGAGGGTGGGATGAGGTGGTGGTTAGCTACAGTTGTTGAGTGGAGTGTAGGAAGGGAGCTGTCAATGTTAGTTCCTGTACGTGTGTAGGTGAGGGTGGGATGAGGTGGTGGTTAGCTACAGTTGTTGAGTGGAGTGTAGGAAGGGAGCTGTCAATGTTAGTTCCTGTATGTGTGTAGGTGGTGTGGGATGAAGTGGTGGTTAGCTACAGTTGTTGAGTGGAGTGTGGGAAGGGAGCTGTCAATGTTAGTTCCTGTACGTGTGTAGGTGAGGGTGGGATGAGGTGGTGGTTAGCTACAGTTGTTGAGTGGAGTGTAGGAAGGGAGCTGTCAATGTTAGTTCCTGTACGTGTGTAGGTGAGGGTGGGATGAGGTGGTGGTTAGCTACAGTTGTTGAGTGGAGTGTAGGAAGGGAGCTGTCAATGTTAGTTCCTGTACGTGTGTAGGTGAGGGTGGGATGAGGTGGTGGTTAGCTACAGTTGTTGAGTGGACTGTAGGAAGGGAGCTGTCAATGTTAGTTCCTGTATGTGTGTAGGTGGCGTGGGATGAAGTGGTGGTTAGCTACAGTTGTTGAGTGGAGTGTGGGAAGGGAGCTGTCAATGTTAGTTCCTGTACATGTGTAGGTGAGGGTGGGATGAGGTGGTGGTTAGCTACAGTTGTTGAGTGGAGTGTAGGAAGGGAGCTGTCAATGTTAGTTCCTGTACATGTGTAGGTGAGGGTGGGATGAGGTGGTGGTTAGCTACAGTTGTTGAGTGGAGTGTTGGAAGGGAGCTGTCAATGTTAGTTCCTGTATGTGTGTAGGTGGCGTGGGATGAGGTGGTGGTTAGCTACAGTTGTTGAGTGGAGTGTGGGAAGGGAGCTGTCAATGTTAGTTCCTGTACATGTGTAGGTGAGGGTGGGATGAGGTGGTGGTTAGCTACAGTTGTTGAGTGGAGTGTAGGAAGGGAGCTGTCAATGTTAGTTCCTGTACGTGTGTAGGTGAGGGTGGGATGAGGTGGTGGTTAGCTACAGTTGTTGAGTGGAGTGTAGGAAGGGAGCTGTCAATGTTAGTTCCTGTACATGTGTAGGTGAGGGTGGGATGAGGTGGTGGTTAGCAACAGTTGTTGAGTGGAGTGTGGGGAGGGAGCTGTCAATGTTAGTTCCTGTACGAGTGTAGGTGAGGGTGGGATGAAGTGGTGGTTAGCTACAGTTGTTGAGTGGAGTGTGGGAAGGGAGCTGTCAATGTTAGTTCCTGTACGAGTGTAGGTGAGGGTGGGATGAGGTTGTGGTTAGCTACAGTTGTTGAGTGGAGTGTAGGAAGGGAGCTGTCAATGTTAGTTCCTGTACATGTGTAGGAGAGGGTGGGATGAGGTGGTGGTTAGCAACAATTGATGAGTGGAGTGTGGGGAGGGAGCTGTCAATATTAGTTCCTGTACGAGTGTAGGTGAGGGTGGGATGAAGTGGTGGTTAGCTACAGTTGTTGAGTGGAGTGTGGGAAGGGAACTGTCAATGTTAGTTCCTGTACGAGTGTAGGTGAGGGTGGGATGAGGTTGTGGTTAGCTACAGGTGTTGAGTGGAGTGTAGGAAGGGAGCTGTCAATGTTAGTTCCTGTAGATGTGTAGGTGAGGGTGGGATGAGGTGGTGGTTAGCTACAGTTGTTGAGTGGAGTGTGGGAAGGGAGCTGTCAATGTTAGTTCCTGTACGTGTGTAGGTGAGGGTGGGATGAGGTGGTGGTTAGCTACAGTTGTTGAGTGGAGTGTAGGAAGGGAGCTGTCAATGTTAGTTCCTGTACGTGTGTAGGTGAGGGTGGGATGAGGTGGTGGTTAGCTACAGTTGTTGAGTGGAGTGTAGGAAGGGAGCTGTCAATGTTAGTTCCTGTACGTGTGTAGGTGAGGGTGGGATGAGGTGGTGGTTAGCTACAGTTGTTGAGTGGAGTGTAGGAAGGGAGCTGTCAATGTTAGTTCCTGTACATGTGTAGGTGAGGGTGGGATGAGGTGGTGGTTAGCTACAGTTGTTGAGTGGAGTGTAGGAAGGGAGCTGTCAATGTTAGTTCCTGTACGTGTGTAGGTGAGGGTGGGATGAGGTGGTGGTTAGCTACAGTTGTTGAGTGGAGTGTAGGAAGGGAGCTGTCAATGTTAGTTCCTGTACGTGTGTAGGTGAGGGTGGGATGAGGTGGTGGTTAGCTACAGTTGTTGAGTGGAGTGTGGGAAGGGAGCTGTCAATGTTAGTTCCTGTACATGTGTAGGTGAGGGTGGGATGAGGTGGTGGTTAGCTACAGTTGTTGAGTGGAGTGTAGGAAGGGAGCTGTCAATGTTAGTTCCTGTACATGTGTAGGTGAGGGTGGGATGAGGTGGTGGTTAGCTACAGTTGTTGAGTGGAGTGTAGGAAGGGAGCTGTCAATGTTAGTTCCTGTACATGTGTAGGTGAGGGTGGGATGAGGTGGTGGTTAGCTACAGTTGTTGAGTGGAGTGTAGGAAGGGAGCTGTCAATGTTAGTTCCTGTACATGTGTAGGTGAGGGTGGGATGAGGTGGTGGTTAGCTACAGTTGTTGAGTGGAGTGTAGGAAGGGAGCTGTCAATGTTAGTTCCTGTACATGTGTAGGTGAGGGTGGGATGAGGTGGTGGTTAGCTACAGTTGTTGAGTGGAGTGTAGGAAGGGAGCTGTCAATGTTAGTTCCTGTACATGTGTAGGTGAGGGTGGGATGAGGTGGTGGTTAGCTACAGTTGTTGAGTGGAGTGTAGGAAGGGAGCTGTCAATGTTAGTTCCTGTACATGTGTAGGTGAGGGTGGGATGAGGTGGTGGTTAGCTACAGTTGTTGAGTGGAGTGTGGGAAGGGAGCTGTCAATGTTAGTTCCTGTACATGTGTAGGTGAGGGTGGGATGAGGTGGTGGTTAGCTACAGTTGTTGAGTGGAGTGTAGGAAGGGAGCTGTCAATGTAAGTTCCTGTACGTGTGTAGGTGAGGGTGGGATGAGGTGGTGGTTAGCTACAGTTGTTGAGTGAAGTGTAGGAAGGGAGCTGTCAATGTTAGTTACTGTACATGTTAAATATATTGAATCTGTGTTCCTGCTGAATAAAATAAGTTGTTAGTGTTACTGGTGTTAGAGGCTGCACTCGTCTCTCCAGGCAGTGGGCTACACGAACGGCTCGAGTTCAGTGTGACTGCATCAGGGATCCCAGGTGGTCCAATGGTGAGATGCTCGCAGCGGTTGGATGGTTGTTGGAGTTGTATGTCCTGGCAACATCTAAGGTCACATCAGGACGATTACGGACTTGTGGCAGTGTGCACTCATGGCAACTTTATAGTGCTGCCACTGGGAGACCATGGCACCAGCGCCATGACCTGACATCCCTCTCAGTCACATTATCCTGACACTGAGACAAACCAGTCGTTAGCATATGCTAATAATTTTGAGCGCCTGGCTAGGAAGTGACAAGTATAAATTTTGTACGCCATTGGTTTGATTCGATTGGGAATTGAACTCACGACCTTCCGCACGATGGGCCTGCACTCTACCGATTCGGCCACCGCGTCAGGTCGTTCGCAACGGAATGGTCGCGTGTGGGTTTGGACCGCACTTTAGGCAGCTGTCTCGGTATATTTAGAAGGACCCCTATGAGTGACGTTAGTTAGGCAGCTGTCTCGGTATATTTAGAAGGACCCCTATGAGTGATGTTAGTTAGGCAGCTGTCTCTGTATATTTAGAAGGACCCCTATGAGTGACATTAGTTAGGCAGCTGTCTCGGTATATTTAGAAGGACCCCTATGAGTGATGTTAGTTAGGCAGCTGTCTCGGTATATTTAGAAGGACCCCTATGAGTGACATTAGTTAGGCAGCTGTCTCGGTATATTTAGAAGGACCCCTATGAGTGACGTTAGTTCCATCACCAAGACGTTGCCATGACACATGCTGTTTGGTTGGTGCCCGGCATTACTACGACTGGCCAAGGACTAGTTTGACCAATAGCAGGATAATGTGACTGAGTGTGATATGTGGGCATGGTGCCATTGATGCCGCACTATATAGCCGACATTAGTGCAATCCTGTCACAAGTTGGTACCTGTCATGATATGATATTAGATCTTGCTAGGACGTGAAACCCAAACAAATAAACAATTCAATCATCTGAATGTTGTTTCTTCTCAGTGCTGTAACACTGATCTTTTACCTGGTCGTGAACAAGTATTATTATTCATACAAGAAGATAACAATGCGTGGCAAATACAACATTATATAACATCAGGATACAGTATGTAGAGATGCGTCAAGTGGAACATAATGATAAATAAATCACACAAAACCCGCCTTTGAATCCTGCCTGAGTTTAAACAATGCAATTAAGCTCTATAGTTTATGCTACCTAGCCAAGGGTTCAGCATGCCGAGAATCAGGCAGCGAGCTGTGGAATGGCGAAAACCAATTCTATGCGGTTGAAATTTTCCCTGCGTAATTAATTAATGTAACCAAAAAAGATAGAGAAATATATTATTATATACATAATATATATAATATATATTTCATATGTCTTGTACTTATTTATTGTATATCAATTGTATATATTTATCTGCAATATATATATTGTATATACATACAATTTATATTCAATATATAGTGCATGTATATTGTATATATATATATATATATATATATATATATATATATTGTATATAAATACTATATATATATATATATTTAGTATGTGCACACTGCCGTCGGCTGACATCCCGACACACGCCCTTTGGGTGGTGTGCGGGTTAACACCTGTGCTTACCCCTCAATGCACATATCCGGGCACGTCGGGGCTGTGCCGTGCTGCGCGCGCACCGTACAGGTGGCCGTTATGTGAGAAGGGTCCACAGCGAGGAAAGGAGCAAAAACTGGGTCATATTGAGCATACCCTTGCAGGATGAGTTTCCCATTCAGTAAGTAGTATATTGTGTGATTTAAAAAGAAATCAATGTAGATAAATTTCAAATATACTTCAAACAATTTAATCTGTGCAAAAGATACATAAATATGTGATAATGTCTGAACAATAAACTAGTCAAATAATACTTGACTAGACCTCTAGTCTGTGGAGGTCTAGCCTGGGCCCTTGGCATTCATTTGCTCAGGCAGAGGCACAGGAGTTTTCAGCTATTATCGCTCAGTTTCCAACCTGGTCCCCTATCCTTTGTACTGGAAACAAGTTCAAACGGGCTCAAACGAGTTCAACCGTGGCTGGTTGGATCACAACCGTGGCTGCTCCGTATAGCACAACTGGGTCGCTCCGTATAGCACTGAATATGCTTATGCGTTATGTGGCGCGCACTGGGTCACAATTATAGATGTGCGCACCAAGAAGTGGCGCCAGGTTTACATGCGTGGCACCGACGTGTGGCACTGACTGCAATCTTTAGATATATATGTGCATAATTCAGGCGTAAAACCCGACAAACACCATTCGGTCTGAAATCAAGCCATGACTACCAGGTTTATGCTGAAGCTGCCATTATTTGAATACTCAAGTTCGTTCTTCCACAGAAACCAATATACAGTACAACACCGTTAAACCAAGCTCGGTTAAACCAAACGATTGGTTAATCCAAACTTTTTTCGGCAGCCTGGCGAAATACTACCATTTATCATATAAACAAGTTGGTTAAACCAAAGTCGGTTAATCCAAATTATTGGTTAATCCAAACAAAGTTGTCGGACCTCAGGCCACTCCGGTATGGTTAAACCAAACTTTCATGTGGTTATAAGGTCATCTGAAACTTGTTTATATGCTAAATGGTAGTATTTTGCCGGGCAGCCGAAAAGAGTTTGGATTAACCGATCGTTTGGTTTAACTGAGCTTGATTTAACAGGGTTATACTGTATATACATAAAAAAGCAATAATCAGTGTCCACATACATTGTATATTACATGTGCAATACACTCCTACTCAAAGTCAAAGCCAAAGCTAAAGCTTGGTTAAACCAATGATCGGTTAATCCAAACAAATTTCTAGGGTCCCTTCAAGTTTGGTTTAACGGGGTGATACTGTATCGCCTATATAATGCATTAGCTAATATTAAATTTATAGACTTTACCTGTGAAACACAGCAACAAATTCTATTTTACAAAGGTTGTTTGTTTGTTGTTGATTTACCTCATAGAAACATGTCTGGTCATATCAGGATCGGTACCGACTTGTTTGTTTGTTTGTTTGTTGTTGTTTTACGTCCTAGCAACATCTAAGGTCATATCAGGACGGGGTACCGACTTGTGATAGTGTGTACACGTGATGATTACCGACTTGTGATAGTGTGTACACGTGATGATTTTATAGTGCTGCCACACTAGGAGACCAGGCTGCCTCCACCAATATATAATATCCCACATAGTCACATTATCCTAATACTGTATTAACCAGTCCGTGTCCTATCCTATTAATGCTGATCGCTAAGCATTAATAGGTGACAAGTATGAACTCTATATGTCATTGGTTTGACTCAACTGGGATTCAAACTCCCGACCTCTTGTCCTCTTACCAATTCGGCCAGCGCGTCCGGTTTATTCTACAGAGGACAACTACAATGGATTTGTCGGTTTTTGCGCCTGAACTCTTCATATGCTAGTTGTTGTTTATATACCTTTTTTCTATTTTCTATTTCCTCTTTCTCTTTTTGATTGTTGCCTCAGATAAGTTCCTGTAGGGGGTTTTCCCTGTTGTGGTGGTACTGGTCCGGACTATAGCTGAGAGCCGAAGACCGGCATAGTTACTAAGAGTTAGTGTGTGCTGACACTGGGAAACCAGGCAAGCTCTCGGCATTCATGTGGTTGCAATTGTCCATTAATCCGCGGTAATTTGGTCTTCCTCAAGTCACTGCTTCTTGCCCCATGCTATTAACGCCGAGTGCCTGAGTAGGTACTGACAACTTGTATCAATATTTAAGTCATCGGTTTGACTCGGCTGAAATTGAACCCTGTGAGTTCGAATTCCATGATCTCATTGTGCATGAGTAAATATGACCTCCTTATCCAGACACTACATACTATATACATATGTATTTATATATACAGAGGTATATATGCAAACGTATTAGGCTTACCTTTGAATATATACATGTATATGCTCTACAATCTAGCATGGGAATATAAACAAGGACACTATCATCTTCAGTTATATTTGTATTATTATTTGCGAACCACAGCTAGTGTATGCAAGTGATTAGTTCCAGGTTTGGCCACACCGGCGCCACCTGTCAGGGGCTCTGACCACCTATAAGCCAAGCTGTATCTCGCCAATTGTTTATATATATATATATCCTCCGGTGCGACTGACACTGGTCTACATCCGGTGGAGGAGAGGAGGGTAGGTGGAGCCACCTGTACAGTTTTGGTCTTACGGGGTATAACAAATAAAGTAATAATTAACCCTTACGTATCTTTATACTTGCATAATTCGTTATACATCACATATATATATACATATATATATATGGATAGTGATAATCCCTTTATAACGTCTAATAAGCACTGTATTGGTCTCCTGCCCCTCCCCCCCCCCCCCCCCGTCCTCCCGGGGGGGGGGGGTGTACCAGTGTGCACCTCGCTAACCCTCCCGTGCGTGAGAAGGGACACTCCACTCGCTCGGAAGTTGTTAAATACAATGACAGTGTAATACTAGCAGACAGTGAGAAAAACCTACAAGATATTGTGAATAGAACCAATAAAGCTGGAATACTATTCAAAATGAAGATGAATGCCAGGAAGACCAAAACAATGGTTATAAGTAAAAAGACAGATAAACCAAATATCAGTATAACCATAGATGGCACAAACATAGAACAAGTATCCGAATTCATATATCTCGGACAAAAGATTACAAATGATGGGAGATGTGAGGAAGAAATTAAGAGAAGGATAACAATAGCCCGAACAACATTCTCCAAAATGTATAGAGTGTTAACATCAAGTAAGATATTAATACATACAAGGAAGCGTATTCTTCAGTGTTATGTGTGGTCTACTCTAATGTATGGGGCTGAGACATGGACAATCTCTAAGAAAATGTACAAACGTTTAGCAGCATTTGAGATGTGGACTTATCGAAGGATGATGAAAATATCATGGACAAAGAAGATCACCAACAAAGAAGTTCTCAGAAAAATTAAAAATAAGAAACGCTTGTTTGCCACTATACAGACAAAGAAACTTATTTATTTTGGCCACATCATTCGTCAGAGTTCAATATACCATACATTGTTGGAAGGGAAGGTGAATGGCACCAGAGGGAGAGGGAGACCAAGAACATCATGGTTTACAAATATTTCACAGTGGACAGGCTTAAATTATGCACAGTCTATCAGAACAGCACACGTGGAGAACACGGGACAAGTGGAGAACCATTGCATCCAACCCTCGACTAGAGGACGGACCTATTGATTGATTGATACAGATGTACATGTATATAGTATGTGTTTAACCGTCGGGCTATTCCACCCCCGCTTAAGGCGAGCCTAACGTGTTAATATAATTAATTGTTTCCATGTGAATTTCCTTGGCCCGCCGCCGCCTTCGTAGCCTTACCGCCCGCCTGCGCGTATTCCGTCGTCAGTGTCCGTCCCGTATTGTAGGCGCCAGCCAGAGTATCGTCTAAATACTAGATTTGCCACCGTGCGCATTTATCGGCCTAAAGTGTATTTATATTAGGTGTGTAATCATACATAGCATCAGCATGGCCCAAACACAACTATATATACCTACTTGTACTAGTGCTACTAGGCCCGCTGCAGGGCCATAAATAGAGTCACCTGATATTACCAGACGCGATGGCCTAATGAGTTGAGCGTCCGCCTCCCATTCTGGTAGGTCGTGGGATTCGACCCTCCTCCGGTTAGAACCCCTGGGGTTCGAACCCTGGCCGAGTCAAACCAATGACTTAAAAATTGATACTTGTTGCTACCTAGCCTGGTGCTTGACATTACTAGGATAGGGCAAGGAACAGTGGAATGAGGAAGACCAATTGTCCACGATTGAAATTCCCCTTGCTTAATCAACTAATGTACAAAAAACAAACAAAAATCATCAGAGACAGTACATAGTGAATTGTCACAACGAACCATACCTGTAGTAGAACTGTTGTCCTAACCGCATCACACGATGTGAGTAGTATGTGCAGTGGGCAGTTTGTTTCGGGCAAACATTCATAAGGTCTTCAAAGTTAGAAGATTTATTTGTAGTATGGTCCGGGCCTGGAAAGTCTTGAAAGGTCTTCAATTTAAACTATTTTGGGTATTAGTATTGAAAAGCCTTGACTTCGATAAAACTGCCTTCACTGATCTAAATTAGTCCAACATCGCCTTGTACCATCGTTGTTTCTTCCTGAAATCCAGATGGAAATATCTTGAATTCCTATCAAAAACATCCTTATAACCATTTGAAATAGCCTTGAATTCCCTATATTCACATGCGTATGTACCCTATTCTAGTTGTCTTTTAAAACCCCGCTTTGAAATCATTTAGATTAATGTTAGTATCATGGTTGTGTAATGAAGTTGTACTGTTGTGGCAATTTCCTTTTCTAGAAATAAAAATAAATATGTACGCATGACAACCTTATGCGTTTTAATCAGGATCCCACTGCCACCCAGGTTGTTAATTGACGGGGGATCTGGGCAGCAGTAGTGGTGTAGTTCGAGCGACCTGGAGAGTCTTTGGTCTACACCAAGCTGGCATAATCCACTATGCTCACCCCTCGCATGGTTTATTTAATTAGATTACTCACTATATATATGTATATATATACCTGAGCCTGCCAGAGACTAATAAAACTAGTACTCAGTCCAACTCATGAATTGTTACCTTCTGTCGCAGTGACCTTTATATATAAATATATATATATATATATATATATATATATATATATATATAAACAAGCCATAGTAAAATACTAAAGGATTAAATTTGATGATTTTATTGGTCTGGGCAGGTCACTAACTATTTGTATCATATATATTCAAAGTGTTGACAATACAGATAAGCAAATTTAATAAATATATAGCTATGTAGATATATAGATAGATATAGATTATAAATATATAGCTATAGTCTGTGGATATTATAAATATGTGGATAAAGTCCTTTTTACATTAATAGCTTAGGTTGACTGTAATAATCTACTTCTCTTTAGTTTGAACTAACGCTTGTTTTAATCCAAGTTGGGTTGAGGGTTTTTTATTGTAAATATACTTATCCCTCTGCACAAAGTAATTGTTCAGTGCTTGAACTCGGGTCATACAGCCATTATTTGTAGGTATTTACCAATTTTTATTAAAGAACATACATATGTTTTCAATGATTTCTTTTTTTTTGGTCCATTAGTTGTTTAAGCAGGGGAAATTTCAGTCATAGACGACTGGTCTTCCTCATTCCACTGCTGGTCAATAGAAAGCCCGAGCCTACACTTTTACCGACCCAAGGGATTTTTAACCTCCCACACCACATAGACATTGTATGAGAGCAAGGGCCTTTGATGACGCTGTAAGTTACACACAGTGGTGGAAATCCAAATTGGCAGAGTTGGGGACATGGGGAATCGAACCGCCGACCCTCAGATTAGGAGTCTGACCTAGAAAAAAGTCAGACACTCTAACCACTCCCCCACAGAGAATGCCACATTACAAAAAGAAGAGCATTGTGGACATGATTTTGAAGTAACTTATATTTTAATCTACTTTGCTTTAGCTTAAGGTAACTTTTTACTTGAAGGGATTAACTTTGGAGATATTTGAAGTGAAAGCATATGAAATGATAAAGAGAAGCTTTGTTTACTCCTGTTCGAGCATAACAGGTCGGATGAGGTGGTGGTTAACTACAGCGCCAACTCACAATAAATGCTGATAGGACTCTGGTCTAAGCTGTATATGTGTTGTGTCAAATTTAGGAATGCACTTTGATTTTGAAAATCTGATGGTTTCATCGGATTACCCAGCTCGTACACTGGTGCGTGAAGGTGATGAAGCCACTACGTCCATGCAGTGTGTGCTCCTGTTTTAGTAATGTCGAGGGAGGTGTTGCAACAAAGGAGAAAAACATAACTAGAACCCATATTCCTGCCATTTAATGGAGACTGTCCTAACCACTAGTCCATCTCGGATCCTTGATGCAATCAGCCTGCCAACACTTACCTGTGTATGTGACATTTCACCTGTGATGGTGAGCCCAACTAACTACTCTCTCCCCCGTAGAATTGTACTTTTGACTAAAGAAATATCCAGGTAACGAATTTGAAAGAGCGCTGGCTGGCTTCTCGTGCGGGAGTTGGTTGGTTTGAACCCTGGCCGAGTGTAAACATTGATACGTGCTGCTATCTAGTCTGGCATCAGCATTTCTAGAATAGTTTAAATACTGGTATCCTCATTATCACGACAATGTGACTGAGTGGGATATCGTATCACAGTTCCCGTGGCACCTTTTCTAAGTGGGTTGCAAATCTGTACTTGGTTTGATAGACCTTAGATGTTACTAGGACGGAAACACCACCAAACAAGCAAACAGCCACAGTTATATTGGTCTCACACGGCAGCCCTTCTGCATAACCTCATCTACTGGTGCGGCATTTCAAACATTTATTGCAGTTTGGTGCTAAACTCGAAACCGGATGTACAAAGCCTCAGCATTTCGATGTGCACACTAATATTTTCACTTCAAGTAGCCTAGCCTCAAAGTTAACCTTTTAAAATAAAAGTTGCTTTAAGAGCTGTTTATAATTGTAATTATATTGGAGCTCCAAACCACAATGCACAGCAGACAATTGACATAGATATGTGCGAAGGGCCGTCACTGAGAAGAGATGCGAAGAAACGAACAATCCATGTCTTCCAAGTTCTGAGCAAGACTGATCTGTGACTTTATTTTCTCTCACATCCTGACTGCCCCGGTGGACACAGCCACCACCCGCTCAGCCAATCCAAACAAACCCCTCATGAATCGACATGCGACGCCGGGAACCACGCACAAACACACACTGCTTTCTAACACTCAGGCAGCCCAAGAACCAGCTAGAGCAGCACTGCTAACAAGGGTCTGGTCCAATGGCACTAGTCTATTGGTATCCAGCAGTCCCAGTGATATCAATACATTCCAAAAGTGGCACGAGCCCAGGCTGTGTCTATTGTCTTTGGCTGGTGTGCTTGAGTCTGGGTTGTTGGTCACAGATTGCCTGTCAGACAGACTGATAGTGCAACCTGTCCTGTGCACCTGAGCCATTTGTTCACACCTGTTACTATACAACTCTCCATGTCTCCAGGCACCAGCATCACCTTTATAACTATCTACATGCACACATGTTACTACTAAATCACTGTGAACCAGGCAACAGCATCACCTTTATAACTATCTACATGCACACACGTTACCACTAAATCACTGTGAACCAGGCAACAGCATCACCTTTATAACTATCTACATGCACACACACTTATAATAAATCACTACGAACCAGGCACCAGCATCACCTTTATAACTATCTACATGCACACACACTTATAATAAATCACTACGAACCAGGCACCAGCATCAGCTGTATAACTATCTACATGCACACACATATAATAAATCACTGCGAACCAGGCACCATCATCAGCTGTATAACTATCTACATTCACACACACTTATAATAAATCACTGCAAACAAGGCACCAGCATCACCTTTATAACTATCTACATGCACACGCACTTATAATAAATCACTGCGAACCAGGCACCATATAGCTATTTAAACTCATCTGCACACAAAATATACTGATAATGTAACTTCTTATATTATTTCCTTAAAGATTACATACAAAATAAACCTATATGCTTTATTAATTCATGCCCAGATTAATAAACAATTGAAGCTTCTATATCATCCTCCAGGGACTACGCTAAAGATGCCGTGCAATCCTCAGTCTAAAACATCCCCAAAATCTACGTAATCCCTCTCTTAGATTCGGCTACTCAGTGTTTACTGTCAATTCTCACATACACAAATGTCCGTACTTTCCACATAACGAACAACCTAATATGTTTATCTAAGAAATATGACAGAAACTCAAACCTATCGGATTGTGCAATTTTAAGCATCTATATATAGAATGTATAAAACATTATGCATATACAAATCGGCGGTGGGAAATTGGTAAGGATATTTAAAAATATGTATTGACAATTATATTTGTGAATTATTATGGTCCACCCGAGGCACCACTTCCATTCACTCCATATTGGTCTCGACCGATGCGGCGATGTCTGTGTATATATGCTATATATATATATATATATATATATATATATATATATATATATATATATATGAATGCACAATGCACCATAGATACCGATGCCATCTTCGGTCTTTTTTTCTACAAATTTGTGATGGAAACTCAACGTTCATATTGTTTCCTATGACAAATGCAGTAGAATTCGCATTCGCATTCGCACCAATCGGTCCATGGGTCGATCGACTTGCCGCATTCGGATTCACGTTCGTATTGACATTCAGACACATGGAAACACCACTGTTCATTTACATGGTTTTCGATTTGTTGTCGCATTCGCATTCACATTCTCATTCCGCATACCACATATATGGAATCTTAGCTTAAGTGTATAAAATGGTGCACATCCACAAGTTGGTCTATTGCGTGCAGTTACATATATCCAAGCAGTGGAATTAACACTTACACCATGCACAAGGCCGATTCATCAATTACTCAGTTTGTGACATGCGCAGCATCGTTGCCATGGTGTCACGAGGCGGTTGTAAACATGTTGGATACGATGCACAGTTCTGCTAAGCCAATTTGAGCATCCTAACTATGGGACTGTCAATGGCAAAGACATTAAACTAATTGTGAACTTATACTGGACACAACGTGCATTTATAAAAATGGAGCAGGGCCTATCGGATGAAGTTATGATTAAACGAGGAGTTCGACAGGGGTGTGTATTGTCACCATGTCTATTTAACCTGTACACAGAGATGATTTTCAGACACATTGAAGATTGCAAGGGAGTGACAATAGGTGGCATGAACGTCAACAATCTTAGATATGCCGATGACAGTGTAATACTAGCAGACAGTGAGAAAAACCTACAAGATATAGTGAATAGAATCAATAAAGCTGGAATACTATTCAACATGAAGATGAATGCCAGGAAGACCAAAACAATGGTTATAAGTAAAAAGACAGATAAACCAAATGTCAATATAACCATAGATGGCACAAACATAGAACAAGTATCCGAATTCATATATCTCGGACAAAAGATTACAAATGATGGGAGATGTGAGGAAGAAATTAAAAGAAGGATAACAATAGCCCGAACAACATTCTCCAAAATGTATAGAGTGTTAACATCAAGTAAGATATTAATACAAACAAGGAAGCGTATTCTTCAGTGTTATGTGTGGTCTACTCTAATGTATGGGGCAGAGACATGGACAATCTCTAAGAAAATGTACAAACGTTTAGCAGCATTTGAGATGTGGACTTATCGAAGGATGATGAAAATATCATGGACAAAGAAGATCACCAACAAAGAAGTTCTCAGAAAAATTAAAAATAAGAAAAGCTTGTTTGCCACTATACAGACAAAGAAACTTATTTATTTTGGCCACATCATTCGTCAGAGTTCAATATACCGTACATTGTTGGAAGGGAAGGTGAATGGCAGCAGAGGGAGAGGGAGACCAAGAACATCATGGTTTACAAATATTTCACAGTGGACAGGCTTGAATTATTCACAGTCTATCAGAACAGCACAACATCTGGACAAGTGGAGAACCATTGCATCCAACCCTCGACTAGAGGATGGAACTATTGATTGATTGAACTATGGGACTGCATAGGCTGCTCCTTAATGTAGTCAACCTTTCTCGTGCCTGTTTAGCTATGCAAGCCTCCTGTTGAGGTGAGTGCATGGACGTAAACCATTTAACACACTTACAATTCCAGAAGGACCTGTGTTCATGTAGTACTTCTCAGGCAACGAGCCACATAGACAGGTAGGCGTAAATAGGTGAATCGCATCAGGGAGTCTAGGTGGTGTAAATAAGTACCCTGGTTCTAATCTTTGAGCTGCACAATCCACAGCTGTTCCCAACCCCTTTCTATTTAACACTGTTTACCTATGCAGTTCGCGCTGTTGTGATCAGGCATGCAGAATGCACGGTGCAGTAATAGTGGCTTCTTATCTAAAACCCAGTCGATCGTCGCTAATTACAAAATGAGCAGCGAAAGGGGGGTTAACATGACCGATGCAACTTTACTTCTTTACAATTATCGTAATAAGACTATTTATACCGACCCACCCACGGGGAGGCTAATGACTAACACGTGTACATATATGCATAAACAATACCTGTACTATAGAGGTGGAACATGAAATCCCCAAAATCCACCAAACGGAAACGGAAATAGCATTGTATGGGCGGCGCCATTTGGCAAACGGAAACGGAAATCGCTCGTCGAACTTCGGTCCGCAACAATCAGGGTGGATGACAGCTATTGGTTAATAATATATCAAAACAAATGCCCACTGCCACAGACTTTGCCGATATGTGCAGTTCAAAACTTAGTTTATTCAAAATTAAAAGAAAGAAATAACAATTTGGCATAAACATGGAGGCACAAATGAAATATTAATAGTTTACTCCGTGGAAACGACGGCCGTATTCAAATCGAACACCGCGAGTGAAGTAAAACAAAAATCATAAAATACTTTGCTGTAGGTATATCGGTGGGTCGGTGCTAAGCATTGCTTATTCATATTAATTGCAACTACCCATTTTCTGCAGTTATTTAGGGATTAATCAATGCTGATAGTATTTGTGATCAAGCTGTGACTCGCACACGCATTCAGTCCCAATGATCCTTTTCAGCTGTTAGTGACGTAGGCCAGGGAATATATACAGATGGATATTATTTCTCGATTGGAATAGAACTGAATCCTACAGAGGTCATTTATTATAAAGGAAGATTATACAGAAGCAGTTCATTGTAATTGAATTCCACAAGGAAAGTAGCACAAACCTTACATTGAATAATAGTTACTTTGAAGCCACTTGACTGTGCCTATGTAATTCCATCTAGCCCTTCCCCAAATGACGTCACATGGGCTAGTTGAGGTCGAACCCAGTAAGTAGAGTCTGACATGTCCAAGAGCATTATACCAAGTACGCTATGGCTATTCATAGTAGTTCTGACTGTATAGCAGTTAATACTTCTAGGATTTTAATAGTCTGTTAAATATAAGGAATATTCATCAAAAGAATGCATGATAAAACCACGTGATCAGATCATAAAAGGCCTTTTTAGAATTTCGGCTGGGTTAGGAAATCCCTCATTTTGCAGACTATTCTAAGATACCGTGTTAAGGAAGGTCTAGTTTTTCTGATAAAAGTCATTTTATATCCCTCCTTGCATTATTTTACTGGCTATATCTTTCGAGAATTCCTGCTATGTTTGAAAACATAACTGTAGCCAGTATCCATACAACGGCCGCCAAAACACGTAATGCAATTAGCTTCGAATCCATTTTTACTTCCCCCCAGGACATGATTGTGACTTTGTGTAAATAAATAAGAGATAATGATTGTAGTTAAGCTGATACATCTACCATTATCACCAACAGTAGATATGGCGCTGCATTTGTCTCGATATTCAGATGGCCTAAATTATCTTAACTTCTTTTATTTCGATAGTTGGAATGAAGGATGCCATCTGTATTACTGTAGGGAAAATGCATTGGACTGTCATATTGGAAGTCACTCAATTTGTAGAGGCTCCCCGCAAACCCCACTGTCACCGCCACCCGCACAAAGATATCCACACAAAACACACAAAAAACACACATCAATATTGCTGTTAACATTAGGACCAGCTTATCTTTCGGTGAACTAGTTCAGCATTAATTACCGCGGAGCCCCGTTGCTTGCACGTGCACTGCAGGCCTAGTCTGGACGCATCCAGGTGCTGTCAGAATTGCAGGACCTGCCATCAGAGGCCATGGGTCGGTGGCCACATGATTTACACGTGCCTCGATGCACGGAAGGGCCATCTATAGAGAGGTAGCTGAGGGCGAGAGGCTTCTACACAGAATCCCCAGGTCGAGCCCCGCTCAGCCTCGCTCAGCCCCACACATCCCCGCCCCTCCCCGCCCCGCCCCGCCCCGCCCCGCCCCGCCCCGCCCCGCCCCGCCCCGCCCCGCCCCGCCCCGCCCCGCCCCGCCCCGCCCCGCCCCGCCCCGCCTCGCCCCACCCCGCCTCGCCCCGCCCCACCCTGCCCTGCCTCCTTACGCTCCGCCGCGCCTTGCCCAGTGCCGCCCCCCAGCGCCCCAACCCGCCTAGCCTCATACCACCCACCCCCACCTTGCCTCATACCACTCCGCCTCGCCCCGCTCGCCCCGCCTCGCTCCGCCCTACCCGCCTTGCCTCATACTGCTTCGCCTCGCTTCGCCTCGCCTCGGCTAGCCTGTCTCGCCGCGCCAGCACAGACACGAGCGAGCAGCTCAGCCAGTGGCACACCTTAGACCATGAGCAGCATATGAATATTCAACAGCGCCCACCATCACCCCCACACTGCCCTCCTACCATCACTACACCTCCACCAGCCGGTGTCTGTAGACGGCAGGGCGGATCGAACACTCCGGGAAGCATGGAGGGAGAACCCGCCGCTGCCTCCAGCCTCCCGCCCCGCCACTCCGCCCAGCAGTTCCGAGCTGCTCCATGTATGCAGAGAGCTGCTCACAGCTGCCCAGTGTGTTGTTCCGTGTTATGGCTCTGTAATCGGTGCTGGTTGAATATTGGGGGGCAAAGGCTTGCAAGTGAGGTGAGGGGATCGTCAAGGTCGACAGTAGGGTTAAGTTTGTCATCCAAGAGTAGTTGTCTATTCCTATCTATATGTATATATATATATATGTATATATATGTAGGAATATATATATATATATATATATATATATATTCTGTGCATAACCAAAGATACAATGCATAGCAAAAATAGTGATATTTGTAGCAATAAACAACGCGTTCATCTTCAGCATAATGCATACAGACCCACCACATGGCCATATATATATACATATTTATATATGAATGTATATAAATAGACAGTCAGACCTATATATATATATATATATGCTTGCATGTCGCCACTCATTTCCCTTTAGCACCGGAAATGGATAGTGCGCTGGTAGCCGAACGCTTCCTCCGTCCCCACCATCCGGTTCTACCTTCCACCATCTGACATCATTGCCAGCTGCCTCTCTCCGTTCTGCGCAGCCGCAATGCCTTCTTTCGCTCTCCATCTCCACAGAGTCCATGTGTCCTTCCTCGGTCAGCATTGTAGCCCCTTCTCGCTCCACCGCCATACCTCCCCCCCCCCCTCCTCACGTCAGGCCATATTGCCTGCCTGACGACACATTGCATTGCCTGGTGTCGTGGGGGTGATGGAAATGGGAGATATTGCACCTAGAGCAGGAATCGAACCCACATTGATTGCATTCTGGGCTAGTGTGCTAAATACTACACCATCTAGGCTCCCTGATATCATCATCCTGTTTAAGCATGTCAGCACTTGTCTATTTGGCTCCTTGCCTGTTAGATCAGTGCAGACTGTTACACCTGGCCCATCACTGTATCTAACATGTGTGTCCCTGCTCTGTATAACCTGCCGCCTTTCTGTTGACCCCCTTCAGTCATGTTACCCTGGCCCTTCGGTGTATCCCACTCCGCTCCTGGTTCAACACCCTTAGCACAGCTTGTCCATGCATGACTCCCTGCCCATGGGGCTCCATTACCCCAATACATCACCGCTGGCGGCCGTCCCTGTAGTTCATCAAACCACCACGTGTATCCGTCATTCTAGCATACCATTGAACCACTTCCTGTCTGTTCGTCCCTGTAGCTCACCGCTGAACGATTTCCTGTCTGTCCATCCTTGTAGCTCACCACTGAAACAGTTCCTGTCTGTTCATCTCTGTAGCTCACCATTGAACCACTTCCTGTCTGTTTGTCCCTGTAGCTCACTGCTGAACCACTTCCTGTCAGTCCATCCTTGTAGCTCACTACTGAACCACGTCCTGTATGTTCGTCCCTGTAGCTCACCACTGAACCAGTTCCTGTCTGTTTGTCCCTGTAGCTCACTGCTGAGCCAGTTCCTGTCGGTCCATCCTTGTAGCTCACCACTGAACCAGTTCCTGTCTGTTTGTGCCTGTAGCTCACTGCTGAGCCAGTTCCAGTATGTTCATCCCTGTAGCTCACTGCTGAGCCAGTTCCTGTCTGTTCGTCCCTGTAGCTCACTGCTGAGCCAGTTCCTGTCTGTTCATCCCTGAGCTCACCGTTGAACCACTTCCTGTCTGTTTGTCCCTATAGCTCACTGCTGAACCACTTCCTGTCGGTCCATCCTTGTAGCTCACTACTGAACCACGTCCTGTATGTTGGTCCCTGTAGCTCACTACTGAACCACTTCCTCTCTGTCCGTACATGTAGCTCACCCCTGAACCACGTCTTGTCTGTCCCTCCTTGTAGCTCACTACTGAACCACGTCATGTCTGTTGGTCCCTGTAGCTCATTACTGAACCACTTCCTGTCTGTACATACATGTAGCTCAATACTGAACCAATTCATGTATGTATGTACATGTAGCTCACTACTGAACCACTTCCTGCCTGTCCGTACATGTAGCTCACCGTTGAACAACATCTTGTCTGTTGGTCCCTGTAGCTCACTACTCAACCACTTCCTGTCTGTCCATACATGTAGCTCACTGTTGAACCACATCCTGTATGTTGGTCCCTACAGCTCACTACTGAACCACGTCCTGTCTGTTGGTCCCTGTAGCTCACTACTGAACAACTTCCTCTCTGTCCGTACATGTAGATCACTACTGAGCCCCGTCTAGTATGTCCCTCCTTGTAGCTCACTACTGAACCATGTCATGTCTGTTCGTCCCTGTAGCTCACTACTGAACCAGATCATGTCTGTTCGTCCCTGTAGCTCACTACTGAACGACTTCCTCCCTGTCCGTACATGTAGCTCACTACTGAACCACTTCCTGTATGTCCGTACATGTAGCTCACTACTGAACCACTTCCTGTCTGTCTATACATGTAGCTCACTACTGAACCACTTCCTGTATGTCCGTACATGTAGCTCACTACTGAACCACTTCCTGTCTGTCCATACATGTAGCTCACCATTGAACCACTTCCTGTCTGTCCATATATCTAGCTCACTACTGAACCACTTCCTGTAGGTCCGTACATGTAGCTCACCATTGAACCACTTCCTGTCTGTCCATACATGTAGCTCACTACTGAACCACTTCCTGTATGTCCGTACATGTAGCTCACTACTGAATCACTTCCTGTCTGTCCATACATGTAGCTTACCATTGAACCACTTCCTGTATGTCCATACATGTATCTCACCATTGAACCACTTCCTGTCTGTCCATACATGTAGCTGACTACTGAACCACTTCCTGTATGTCCGTACATGTAGCTCACTACTGAACCACTTCCTGTATGTCCATACATGTAGCTCACTACTGAACCACTTCCTGTCTGTCCATACATGTAGCTCACCATTGAACCACTTCCTGTCTGTCCATACATGTAGCTCACTACTGAACCACTTCCTGTATGTCCGTACATGTAGCTCACCATTGAACCACTTCATGTCTGTCCATACATGTAGTTCACTACTGAACCACTTCCTGTATGTCTGTACATGTAGCTCACTACTGAACCACTTCCTGTCTGTCCATACATGTAGCACACCATTGAACCACTTCCTGTATGTCCGTACATGTAGCTCACCATTGAACCACTTCCTGTATGTCCATACATGTAGCTCACTACTGAACCACGACTTGTCTGTCCCTCCTTGTAGCTCACTGCTAAACTATTTCCACCAGGTACCAGCGCAAGTCCTCAAGTGTGCTTAGGCACTCATCCTTCTACGGTAGTGTTGTCCAATCCCTTCAAAAGTCTCACCCACACATACTCAAAACTGCAACAAATGATGTTTCCTAGTGTCTAACAAATTAGAGGGCTCAAATCAAACGCCCCCTTAGGCGGCCTCTGGGTGGGAGGGGGGGTGGGAGTGGGGGGTGGGTAAAGTTTCATAAAAGATGTTTATTTTATATTTTCTTTTCTTTACAATATATCTCTGAAATTACTGCATTAAGCGAGATATTGTAAACATATTCATTTATATACAGGTTAGGGAATGAGCGTTGAATATTAAATATATGGCTTAACAATATTTAACCATTACATTTTAAATGTGTGTGTCAATGATAATAGACAAAATTTGCAAAGGAGGCCCGGAAACACATACATCACGCACGCTTCAAAGTTTCTGGTTACCAAAGTTATCAACATCAATTTAGCCATGAGACAGAATCAGCGGAAAGGTTGCGTCCTGATTTGATTTGATGACTTAAAAATTTATATTAGTCGCTTCCTAGCCAGGCACTCAGCATTATTAGGATAGGGCAATGACTGGTTGCCTCAGTGTCAAGATAATGTGACTGATTGGGAGATCAGGATATGGTGCTGGTGGCCTGGTCTCCCAGTCGGGCAGCACTAAAAGGTCACCATGAGTGTGCACTGTCACAAGTCGGTACCCGTCTTGATATTACCTTAAATGTTGTCAGGACATAAAACTCCAACAACCACCCAGCCATCCCTCCATCACCATCACACCATCACCAACACCTTATCTCACCACCTCATCACCATAACTCCCATCACCATCACCTCACCACCATCACCCCATCACCACCACCCTATCACCATCCCCTTATCAGCATAACTCCCATCACCATCACCCTATCACTATCATCCATCACCACCACCCCATCACCACCACCCTATCACCATCCCCTTATCAGCATAACTCCCATCACCATCACCCTATCACTATCATCCATCACCATCACCCCATCACCACCACCCTATCACCATCCCCTTATCAGATAACTCCCATCACCATCACCCTTCACTATCATCCATCACCATCACCCATCACCACCACCCTATCACCATCCCCTTATCAGCATAACTCCCATCACCATCACCCTATCACTATCATCCATCACCATCACCCCATCACCACCACCCTATCACCATCCCCTTATCAGCATAACTCCCATCACCATCACCCTATCACTATCATCCATCACCATCACCCCATCACCACCACCCTATCACCATCCCCTTATCAGCATAACTCCCATCACCATCACCCTATCACTATCATCCATCACCATCACCCCATCACCACCACCCTATCACCATCCCCTTATCAGCATAACTCCCATCACCATCACCCTATCACTATCATCCATCACCATCACCCCATCACCACCACCCTATCACCATCCCCTTATCAGCATAACTCCCATCACCATCACCCTATCACTATCATCCATCACCATCACCCCATCACCACCACCCTATCACCATCCCCTTATCAGCATAACTCCCATCACCATCACCCTATCACTATCATCCATCACCATCACCCCATCACCACCACCCTATCACCATCCCCTTATCAGCATAACTCCCATCACCATCACCCTATCACTATCACCCCATCACCATCACCCCATCACCACCACCCTATCACCATCCCCTTATCAGCATAACTCCCATCACCATCACCCTATCACTATCATCCATCACCATCACCCCATCACCACCACCCTATCACCATCCCCTTATCAGCATAACTCCCATCACCATCACCCTATCACTATCATCCATCACCATCAACCCAATCACACACCACCCTATCACCATCCCCCTTATCTCATAACTCCCATCACCATCACCCTATACTATATCCATCCCATCACCCATCACACCACCCCTATCACCATCCTTATCAGCATAACTCCCATCACCATCACCCTATCACCCATCATCCATCACCATCACCCCATCACCACCACCCTATCACCATCCCCTTTCAGCATAACTCCCATCACCAACACCCTATCACCATCATCCATCCACCATCACCCCATCACACCACCCTATCACCATCCCTTATCAGCCATAACTCCCATCACCATCACCCTTTCACTATCACCCATCACCACCACCCCATCACCACCACCCTATCACCACCCCCTTATTCAGCATAACTCCCATCACCCATCACCCTATCACTATCACCCATCACCATCACCCCATCCCACCACCCTATCACATACGTTAAACGCCAATAACTCCCATCACCCATCACCCTATCACTATCACCCCATCACCATCTCCCCATCACCACCACCCTATCACCCATCCCTTATCAGCATAACTCCAATCACAATCACCCTATCACTATCAACCCATAACCATCACCCATCACCACCTCCTATCACCATCCCCTTATCAGCTAACTCCCATCACCATCACCCTATCACTATCACCCATCACATCACCCATCACCCCACCTATACACCATCCCATATAGCATAACTCCCATCACCATCACCCTATCACTATCACCCCTTCACCATCACCCCATTCACCACACCCTATCACCATCCCCTTATCAGCATAATTACCATCACCATCACCCTATCACTATCATCCATCACAACCATCACTCACCCCATCACCCCACCACCACCCCATGCCATCACCTCATCACTATCACCCATCACATCACCCATCACACCACCCTATCACCTCCCCTCTATCACCATAAATCCCATCACCATCACCCTTTCACTATCACCTCATCATCACCACCCCATCACCACCACCCCATCACCACCACCCCATCACCATCACCATCACCATCACCCACTATCATCCCATCACCATTACCCCATCACCATCACCTCACCATCAGCATGACATCATCCCATCACCCATCAACATCACCCCATTACTAACATCACATCACGATCACCCCCATCACCACCACCCTATCACCACCACCCCATCACCACCGGGCCTTCACTATCACCCATCATCATACCATCACCATCACCCCATCACCATCACCCATTCTCCTCCACCCCATTACCATCACTCCCATCACCATCACCCCATCACCGTCACCCATTCTCCTCCACCCCATTACCATCACTCCCATCACTGTCACCCCATCACCATCACTCCATCACCATCACCAAGACCCCATCACCACCACCCCATCACCGCCACAACCATCACCTCGCCCATATTACTAACACTTCGCCATCACCGCCCCACAGCCCACTACAACCTAATGTAATGCCCCAATCAGCCCTCCCCACAACCACAACCACTTGCAACCAAACTACACCATTGCACCCCTTCAGCCTCCTGCCAAACAGACGTTACCAGTGGTTACCACCGACACAGACGTTACCAAGCTACCACCCTCTACCACCGACTACAACTTCCTCAGATGTTCCTTGCACGAAATCCCCAAACAATCAAAACAAACAAACAGAACCTCCCCCACATCCTCCTCCTCCTCTACCCTCCTTCCCCTCGACCAAACCTCCCCAGATTCCACCAGACACACCCCACCCCACCCCCACCCCCGAATCGCTTCGCCCACTACCATTCCTACAGCCAATGAGAAGACCCGCCGCCTTGCCGACCGGTCCGATCCCTCTGCGGCATTACGTCGCGTTCCCTGCGCCGGTCCGCTGGGGGCGCGCTGTTGGGTACGTGTTGGTGATCCATAAAGCAGTCTAGACTGATTATTCCGGATTGGTTTGACTGGTTCCCCGCCCACATAGATCTCCCGCCCAACGACTTCAAGCGGGTCCCCATACAGTTTTACCAGAAAGTCGGCCACGCACCACAAACACAGTCACGGGCACCCAGGCACCAAACCGCACCCACCACCCAGGTGTAAGCACCACTCAGACATATATGTGGTTATATCTAGCAAATAAGCATCCTACCTAGAAATGCATAATATATATGTAAGTGTATGCATATATATGTATATATATATGTATATATATATGTATATATATGCATATATATATGTATATATATGTATATATGTACATATATTATGTATATATTTGTGTATATATGTGAATATATGTATATGTATATATGCATATACGTATATATGCATATACATATGTGTGTATATATGTATATATGTGTAGATATGGTCCACAAAGTGTGCTAGGCATATGATATCCGCCATATAATCGTATATTCTATATACAGTCAATCCTCATTAATCTGTGCTACTTTGTTCCAGGCATCCAACGTCGGATTAGGAGGTTGTCGCATAAATGATTTTAAATTTCGAGGGATAACATGAATAGCAGTAATCTGATTGGTGGATGTAGTGGTTTGATAGCAATATAAATATACATAATGTGAATATAAATAACCGTCGATGCACCTCTGGCGCCACCTTGTGTACTTTTCTGTCACTGTATATTTGCCTCAGTTGGTCACTCGGATTGAGCCAAAACTTGAGTGTAGGTTCTGATCGTTGTAAAAAGTAAGCAATGCGCCAGTCACACTACTGCTTGGGACCACTTTGCGACCACAACAAAAGAGGTGGTCGCAAAGAGGTCACAAGTGGTCGGATAATGGTCGGCAAATGGTCGCAAAGTGTAGATCCCCACAACCTTGTAACGCCACTGCATCGGTATGGGGAACCAAACTAGATACACTATAGCAATATATATATATATATATATATATTATATACAATATCAAATAATTGTCTAACTTATGTAATTCATTATATTGTGATGGTAGTAGTATTATGCATACGTCATTGCTTTCATTACTTGACTGTCACTCTCCATTTAGCTCTCTGCGGTGAGAGTGATGTCCATGAGTCAGTCTTAATGTCTCTCAGCTTCAGGTTTCTCTTGATGGTATCCTTGAACAGGAGACAAGGGGGCCCTCTCTTTCTGTAACCAGAAGACAGTTGAGAATAGAGGATCTGCTTTGGTAGCTTGTCTGATGACATCATCATGAGCTGTCCAGACCACCAGAGATTCTTTTTGATCAGATCTTCCTTATTTGTCACTTTGTCCTTCCACGTTAGCCTCATGATTGAACGCAGATATCGCATCATAAAGATATCGCAGATATCGCATCATAAAGGCATGCAGCTTTTTCACCTGTCGTCTGTACACTCTCCAGGCCTCGGCTCCATATAGTAGGGTGGATAGCATGATTGCATGGTAGATCTTGCCTTTGACCTGCATGGACACATGGTGATTGTTCCAGAGTTTCTGGCATAGTCGGCCGAAAGATGCGCTAGCCTTGGCCATCCTCCTCTGTATTTCAGCATCAATGCGTCCATCACTTGATATAGTGCTTCCGAGGTAGGTGAATTCTGGAACAGAGTTCAGCTTGTTTCCGTCAACCATGATATCCTCCTCTCGGGTTCTTGTAGAGTTGGCTTGGTCTTCTTTATGTTAATCTTCAGGCCGAACTTCTTTGATGCATTGGAGAAAGCGTCCACTATTTTCTGGATCTCTTCAGCAGAGTGGGAAACCAGTGCACTGCGAATAGCAGCTCTCTCACCAGTATCCGAGTAGTCTTGGTCTTCGCTCTGAAGTGTGTGACATTGAATAGGTCAGCGCTCTGTCTGGACTGTATATAGATGCCATTTCCCCATGTCTCGGAAAGCCTCGTCGAGCATTGCTGATAGGAAGATGGAGAAGAGGGTGGGGGCCATTACACAACCTTGCTTGACCCCATTGGTAACCCCGAACGATTCCGAGACTTCCCCTTCAACACTAAAGTTTGCTAAGTGCATAATGATTAAATATACATGAGACAGGATACAAACTGTTGCTTTATTAATAATCCTATAGTCGATTATTAATATTATGTATCACATAGTGTATGTATGAGTGGACTGTTTTGTTGTACCAGACGGAATGACCGAATCGGTAAGAGCAGCAGACTAGCTTTCCATATTGGGGTATCCTCATCTCGAGCCCCCACTGAGTCAAACCAATAACTTATTAAGCTGATACTTGTCACTACCTAGCCTGGCATAAGGCATTACTAGGATAGGATAAGGCATGGTTTGTCCAGTATCTGGATAACCTGACTGAGTGTGATATCAGGTAATGGTACCCGCGGCCTGGTGTCCCAATGGCCACCATAAGTGTGCACTGTCACAGGTCGGTACTCATCCTAATATGACCTTAGATGTTGGTTGCTAGGACCTAAACTCCCATCGAATGACTCAAGTTTAGCTGGGATGTTGGTCGGGTTTTTATTTTTGTTTCACAATGTCAGCACACACCCCTTTTATACTTGGACGATGTGAGGTGAACGGTTAGTAAAAGCACTCCGCTAATGGCAGTGCGCATGCGTGGCGGTCGTAAAGCTGGCGGCCGGCCGGGCTACTTGAGGCATTAATCCTATGTACATACGATACAAATAGGCGTTGTGGGCGCCAATCAGGCTTAAGCGGCCCGGTCGTGAACAACCACCACCAGGCCCAACACCCGCCGCACACTCAGCCGAGACTATCTTCAAGGAAACCCGCCGGCAACCACAGCTGGCAACCAGCCAGCAACTACAGCTGGCAACCAGCTGGCAGCCACAGCTGGCAACCAGCCAGCAACCACAGCTGGCAACCAGCCGGCAGCCACAGTTGGCAACCAGCCAGCAACCACAGCTGGCAACCAGCCAGCAGCCACAGCTGGCAACCAGCTGCTAGCCACAGCTGGAAACCAGCCACCAGCCACAGGTGGCAACCAGCCACCAGCCACAGCTGGCAACCAGCTGGCAACCGCAGCTGGCATCCAGTTGGCAGCCAGAGCTGGCAACCAGCCAGCAACCAGAGCTGGCAACCAGCTGGCAGACACAGCTGGCAACCAGCTGGCAGCCACAGCTGGCACCCAGCCGGCAACCACAGCTGGCAACCAGCCAGCAACCACAGCTGGCAACCAGCCAGCAGCCACAAATGGCAACCAGCTGACAACCACAGCTGGCAACAAGCCGCCAACCACAGTTGGCAACCAGCCGGCACCCATCATGTGGGCAGCTATGAGTGAATAAACAAACAAACGCCATCGAGAGAGAAACAATCATTGTTTTATTTGATATGGAGTAAAGCCTTGCTTACTATATTTATTTCGGTTTGGTTGGACAGGGTAGGATGGCGGAATGGGTTGAGTGCTCACTTCCCACGTGGCAGGTCATGAGATTTGAATATCGCAATGGCTAAAAAAGTTATACTTGTCACCACCTTGCATTGTGATCAGCAATACAAGGATAGGTCACGGAGCAGTAGAACGAGGAAGACCAATTGTCTGTAGTTTAACTTGTCCCTGTTTAATCAACAGATGTAGCTACAACAACTACAAAAGGGAGATAAATTGATATTTTATTTTGTGGCAATATACTATATTTACGTGATATATACATGTATATATATACGACATATTCATGTAGCATACGTATACATGACTATTATTAGGTGAGTGTATGATATATACATGTATATATTCGATATATGCAGGTAGCATATGTATACATGACTATTATTAGGTGAGTGTATGATATATACATGTATATATACGACATATGCAGGTAGCATATGTAGGCATGACTATTATTAGGTGAGTGTATGATATATACATGTATATATACGACATATGCATGTATCATATGTATACATGACTATTATTAGGTGAGTGTATGATATATACATGTATATATATACGACATATGCAGGTAGCATACGTATACATGACTATTATTAGGTGAGTGTATGATATATACATGTATATATATGACATATGCAGGTAGCATACGTATACATGACTATTATTAAGTGAGTGTATGATATATACATGTATATATATATGACATATGCAGGTAGCATATGTATATATGACTATTATTAGGTGAGTGTATGATATATACATGTATATATATACGATATATGCAGGTAGCATACGTATATATGACTATTATTAGGTGAGGGTGTGATATATATATATACATGATACAATACGCTATATCTAGATAACATAGAGGCACATGACTGCTTTTACAAGTCAGTGTGCATTATATATATATGATATAGTACCCTATATAAGTGTGTAGCATACAGATACATGACGATTAGTTGAACAGTGTATGTTATATACTTAATAGGCTATATCTAACCATCGTGACTGATTTAGTAGGTCGGTGTGGAACGGCACAGTTTGAATGTATCGTATAGTGCAGTACAAATGCACCAGTATCGGTGACCTAGTTAATCGATTGGGTAGGTAAACACATAGCACGTATTACTACTATTCACCGTCTATGTATATTAATCTAAATTGAATTGATATACACTATATATGTGTTAACGTTCCGCTCGTGACTGTTGGCTTCCCTTCCACCCGCCCCTATAATCAGAGGGAATGATCTATACTGGGGAGAGCGATTGATTGCTTCCCACACGGCAGATTAAGGTCATACCTGTCTGTAATAGTGTTAAAGTAGGGTCACAAGGACAATCACGCACTTACCGTATGATCGATCACTCTCGAAGGGAGGGAGAATATTGAGTGGTACTTATGGCAGTAGGGTAAGGATGTCATACATTTGAGACGTGCTTGTTCTGTTGCATTTCTCAACATCAATGTAAGTTAATCCATAGTTCGTTCAATGTTTTCCAACGGAAAGGAGATGTGATGTATCGGTGTCATAGGTAACCATGACTTGTGTCATTGGCAACCACGACGTCATGTGGGGAATGCTGGGAAGGGCCTGCTCAAATAAACAGTTCCACAACGCAGCGTTCGGTATTGAAGGGTAAATTAACCAACCGGAAGTGAATGTTGTTGGGTGCCATATTCTGGTTGGGCATGCGCAATGGTGCAGTTAAGGATACCTAAATGAACTATTGGCCTCTGAGGGGGCGATGTTGGGCCATTAACGGTTTATGTCGGTGAGGAGAGAGATACGGGATATAGAGAAGGAGGTATGGACTTCTTAAATTGCTTTAGTTCCGTCTGGGCGGGATATAGGTGCTAGCAGGCTGAGTTCTAACAATGAGCAAACATCGACCCTGGTCACACTGTGAAACACGGGAATAGCTTGCATGAATATACACGTCCAGCTTATCCCGGTAGAATCTTTAGCATCTTTATTAAAAGCAAAGCCCCGTACGGTGAACCTTGCTGAGTGAGTATCTGCTCACACAGGCGGAAGTGGGACAATCCGAGTTGCCTGCATTATAGCAGACTACCCGCTCCCCAAGGGGCTTGCGAGCAATCAGTCACTAGTACTCGTAGTCGTAGACAGTAATGAGCATAAACAGACAAGATAGCAAAGTGGTCTCCATATGGGTATAAAACACTATGCAATACATTCTACTTTATTTATAATCAAGAAATGCAACACTGAATAAATCACAATCTTGCAGCTGGCTTGGTGATCGATTTGGTTGATGGCGTCGTGATGACGTAGCAGGTCGTTAAGTAAATAACACGTTCAGTAAATAAAAATCACGGCGTCCTCGTCGTCAAATAACAGCCAATGTGCATATATATATATATATATATATAGAGAGAGAGAGAGAGAGAGACGTAGAGAGAGGGAGAGAACAGAGCGAGTGGCGGTTGGCGGCCCGGTAGTTACAGTAAGGGCCGGTGGAGGCGCCACCGTCGGGGGGTGGAGGCAATATACAAAATGCGTTCAATAATATGGAAAATAAATTCCCTTCACGCCTTTATGCTCGCATAATTCGTTATACATCACATGTGTGTGCATATATATATATATATATAATATATATATATATATATATATATATATATATATATATATATCGGACGCGGTTCCCGTTGTTAGAGCGCAGCTTCCCGTATGGAAGGACGGGAGTTCGAATTCCAGCCGAGAGCACAGTATAATGTGACTGGGTGGGATATCAGGTCATGGTGACAGTGGAGCAGCACTATAAAGTCACCATGAGTGCGCACTGTCACAAGTCGGTACCCATCCTGCTATGATCTTAGATGTTGCTAGGATGTAAGACAACAACTGTTTGTATGTATATATATATATATGTGTGGGTGCATGCCCCAGGCACCCACTCAATTCCCTAAGCTTATCTACAATTAACCTATTACAAATATGACTATGTACAGCATCGCTCCTCCTACTCCCACCCGCGTACACCCACTCATCTCCCGCCGCTCCCCGCACCCGCCCCCTCCCCGTACACCCCTCCCCGCCCTCACACCTCCGCCAGTCGGGGCCTCGCTCACATTTATTATATATTTATACGAACAACCACTAAGGCCGGCATGGCGGCGAGCTACTGCTCCTTGACGGCCGCCATCGGGGTTTTGACGAGCACTTCATGGGCACGGCTGCCCCGAGCTGCTCTGAGTAGCCTGAGCAGCCCCGAGCAGCCCCGAGCGTACCCGAGCAGCTCCAAACAGTTCAGACGAACTGTGAGCAGCTCCGAGCAGCTCTGAGCAAGTCCGATCAGCTCCGAGCAAGTCCGAACAACTGCGAGCAGCTGCGAGCAGCTCTCGGGGGTGGGAGGGACGAGTATGGCAGGTTGCGGATACACTCGCCACGCTCAATGATGGCTCGAATATAGTAATAAGGGGAGACCATTCAAATGTCCCCCGTCGGTCGGCGTGCTCGCCAGGCGACCGACCGGCCCACGCTTACTATGTATGATAAATGCCCGGGCGTGGGTTTGTGTACGCGTGTAATTGATATGTAGTGATGTAAAAAAAAGATTTCACGTGAAATAATTATTTCACCACTCGCAATAAACACAACGTACAAGGGCACTGACTCCGCAATATTGACATTTGTTCGTTTGTTTCTTGTTTTAAGTCCTAGCAACATCTAAGGTCATATCAGGATGGGTACCAACTTGTGACAGTGCGCACTCATGGTGAATTTATAGTACTGGTAAGAAAGGCCACGAGGGGCCAGCGGCCCACCCAGATAATCTATCCACCCCTGACAACGGTGACCCATAATTGAGAAAAACTACAAAGAATGACGAGAGCTCTACCGAGGCGGCACCTAACAGCCGCTGGCCCCTCGTGGCCTTTCTTACCATAATAATCCTTATTCTGCTGCATGTTAATAGCAGAATTATATATGCTTTGAGTTTGCCGGTACGCGCAGTGCAAAACGTTTATTTTATTCAAAATTAATAGAAATGCAGAACCCTAACCTTATAAATTTAATAATATCTATTCGTTGAATATGTTTTCTATATGTGTACCAAGCGGTTTGTCTCTAGGTGGTGTGGTTTTAGAGATATTTCACTTTTTCTGTATGAAGATTGCTCATAGCCATTGAGTTTGCAGTGTGACAGTGTGCCGAATAGGCCCACTCGTTCAGTGGCGACGCGAACGGCAGGAATTTGAACTAAAAAGTCAGAGGTCCCCCATTAGCAACTTTTCATCAAAGTTACTCCGGATTAATGAATAGTAGGTTATAATGGTTAACCTAGTATATTAATATATTAATAAACAGTAAGGTCGAAATTCAAAAGCCTTCGGATTATGCAACTTTAGCGATGAATAAAAAGGTCAGTATGACTTACTGTGCTGGGCAAATTAAACAAGTTTTACGAACAAAGAGTGCAAGCTTTGTGAATTGTGAGTACACCCCGGCTGCTGGCTGCCTCACGTTGCGACTGGGCCGCGCTTGCACTTTAGCGTCATTGTCATCGTTGTCAACAGTGGAATTATGCACAGCTGCTTTTATTAACCATACCAAGTGGTGTTCGCGGCGTCTTGCACGGCATCGTCCAATGCTATACTGAGCGGTATTGCACAGACTGATAAACCTGATATCGGACTGGCTCTAATCACACCACTATTGTGGGGTTTTTCCCCCGAGGACTGGTCATAACTTTAAACTAGAACCCCACGAACTCCGTCATGGGAAGCCAGCCAGCGCTCTTACCGATTCAGGAACCGTGTCAGGCATGTTGGCCCCAAAAAGCTCAGTGCGGTGTGTGTGCATTGTGAAATGTCAGCTTAGTGAACTATTGATTCTGCAGCGATCGGGCACTGAGATTGAAAACTAGGTTAAGAGCAGGGGCGATGTGTGTACGTAATGATGGTACAAAGGAATTAAGCATTGCCCGCTAATCTAAATGTCAGATTAAATCCACTATCTGACAAATATTTGGTGAGGTACAGAAGGTTCTAAGTAGGTGCACACATATGGTGACTTAAATTTGATGTAATACACATTGAGCCGGTGGTGTTAAATTTTCGAAGCTACGCAAAATGGGGTCGTCCAAAACTAGATAAAAACAAAATAATCACAGGCTAGATTTCGTAAATCCCCAGTCACACTATGGCTTGGAACTATTTTGCGACCACTTTACGACCACTTTGGGCCAAAGAACCCACATCCTTGCGACCAAAGCAATGGTTGCTGACCTTTTGGCGACCATTTTGGTCACAAGGAGGATTTTAGTGCAGTAGCTGCAACCACCTTGTGACCATTTTGGCCACAAAGAGGTCGGTGACCAATGAGAACCACTTTGCGGCCATGTTGTGACCACTTTGCAACCTCTTTGCGAAACCCTTTTTTGTTGTGGTCGCAAAGTGGTCTCAAGCAGTAGTGTGACTGGGGTATAAGTTACTTTTTAAACGATCAGAAATGAAATATGATTTATTTGTACTCTAACTTTACTCATAATTTCCAACCGTAGTGTACTAAACCAAATGTGTTTGTTTTGTCTCTTCCCTCACAGATGGCGCTGCTGTGCCGCTGCCCTTCCCGCCAAAACATGCCAAGTGTGTCTACAACGATGAGGCGCAGCATCCCATAATAGGAGGAGCATGACCTAAGCAAAGTACCCCACGGTCACCCCCACCCCACCCCAACCCCAACCCCCACACACACCCTCACCCTTGTCTGTCGCCTCCCTCCATCCGGAAGAAGGAGCATGTTCGCGCGCACGCTGGCCGCCCTCGTTCTGGTCCTGGGTCACCTGATCGGGGGCGGGGCGTCGTTCGACCAGGTGCGGTGGAACGAGCCGGTCGAGCCGGTTCGGCGGCACCATCACGGCCACTCGGCCCGGGGCGCCCGCCACGACCTGCACGAAGGCGACTACCCGCGGACGAAGCATCTGGTGCCGGACTGCCCGTCGGGATGCTTCCTCAAGGTGCTCAACATACACGAAGTCCGCTCGACGTTCCAGGACTTCATCGAAGAGCTCGACACTGCGCTCGTCTCGTTCAAGCTCATCTTCCCCGGCCACAATGAGTCGATCCTCGATGAGTTCCCATACATGGGCAACAACTTCCGTGCATCAGAGTGGGTGTGGGCGTCGGAGAAGTTGGGCCGCAAACTGCTCGGCCTGCCACTCGACGCCGACGTCCTTTCGCTGTACATCCTCGACGGCCACCGCAAGCATATCAATGTGTACCTGTCGACCATGCCGAACAAATGCCTCATCAGGCAGTCGCCCGGTTGCCGCATCTATGCAGTTCGGAAGATGCTCATCCTCAATGCCACTTATGTGGAGAGGCGCAAGCACAGTCGCGACTTCATGTGTCACCGCGTCATGAACAGCACAGACCCCACACGAAACAATGACGCACATTCGCACTTCGTGCACAGGTGCTGCGACATTGCCGAGTTCCGCAGCGGCGACCACTTCTGCCGGATCTACACGTCCTACCGCCGCGAGGTGACTGGAGTGATAACGGTGATCAACATCATCTCTGTCATATGCACGCTCTTCAGCCCCATCGTTATCATGAAGATCAAAATGACTCTCAAGTACGACAACGTCACCAAGTTCTTTCGCGCTTCCCTCAAGCATGGCATCACCGGGCAGCGTAACTACGTCATCAGAATTTGCTCAAGGCAGCTCATCAATCTCAGCGACCCGAAACCCTTCTCAATCCCCCGGTTCCTGTTCAGACTCATGTTCCACTGTTACGGGGAAGGCAGGTGTTGCATCCACGCCTGGGCCGACTGGCGGCATCAGCCGACGGCGTGTCGCCGGGAGTCGGAGTGCCGGCGCTGCTGGCCCTTCTTCTGGCGCTTTTTTGCCATTGCAATTGTGTACCCGGTCATATTTTACGTCGCTGCCGCTCTGTACGCGCCTCGCCTGCAGCTGTACGCGTCCATCGTTAACTTTGCCAGTGAGTTGGAGAACTACAACCCCTTATACCTCAATGTGAACACGGTGGCCGGTGCGCTGCTCCCCATGTACAATCCGGGCCTCGCCATTTGGATGCTTTTCTCCTTTGTCGCTTTCGTCTACACTGTCCTCCTCTTGTCCTGGCCTAACAACCCGCTGGAGCGGTGTCTCCTGCAAATGGACAACCGCCGCCCTTACGAACACCCACACCTGCTCTATGACCGCATGACCCGCGGCTACAAACAGATACTCCGCAAGCTCGCTTACGGGGACTTCAAAACCAAAAGACACTTCTTCCGCATCCGCTGGATCCCCTGGGGGATCCGACGCATCTTCCACTTCTTCGGGCGCATCTGCATGCAGATCCCAATACTCAACATCTGCTTCGGGCTCACGCTCGTCGACAACAAGATGTTCAAGCTGCGGAAAGAAGAGGAGTCTCGCGATGCGGATGAGACAAAGGGCGAGTTAGATTGTGAATGCTTGTCGCCATCGATTATCTGCAAGTGGTTGTGTTCGCTGTTGATCTGGATGGGGTTCGTGGCCATCCTGGGCGGCTACTGTACGGCCGTCTTCATCATGACTGAGTTCACACTTAATGTTGTCTTTTTTACTGTCCTCGGTGCCGTGCTGCACGCCTCCACCGCACTGCCAGTCATTGCGTTCATCCTTGTCATGATTTACTATGTTAATGACACACTCGACATCATCAATCGCGAACACTGTGAGATCTTGAAACTCATCGACGAGAACTCACCTCGGATCTCCGCTGTTGAAGACACAGACGAGGTCTTCCGTGATGGCACCATTCAAATACTCAAAACTCACAACCTCGGTGCCGTCAAGTTTATAGATGGTGACAACACGGAATATGTATCGAAGGAATTGTACTACAATGTGTGCGCCGACCTCAAATGTGGCTGGAGCAGGTCCATTCGTCGAATCTTTGTCCGCCTGAGTGTGGTTGTGTTATTCGTCATGTTCACCTTCCTCTCCCTGTCTGCCTTAGGTGCCTTTACCGGCTCGGGTGTGCTGGTGACTGTTGCTGCTGTGCTGGCCAGTTTCGTGCCCAAACTGGCGGACATCTATAAGACAAAGCGTCCGAGTCGAAAGGATAATCGTGCCATCTGGGCCAAGGTGATGCCGGACATCCTCGACCGCCACATCCGCGTCGACCGGACGCAGTGTCTGGACGAGACAGAGGAGGAGCTGACCACTTACGACGTACGACCCGTCGGCCTGCTCGAGATGGATGTGCCCCACATGGTGCGCGCGCGCTCGCTGCGTCTGTGGAAATTCCCCTGGATTGTCTCGGCCGACCAGCAGACACAGTCACACGAGAGTTTCATTGTGGCGCTCGCCAACAAGCTGGCCGCTGCCTCCTTCCTCAGCAAGCTCGTCACCCGGGCCTACTCGCCCGACCTGGAGGACGAGAGCATCCTGCGACAGTGGTGCCTCCTGGTGGAGAACTGCATCCTCGAGGGCAGTGCCACGGCGTCGTCCATCAACGGCGTGCCGATGGAGTCGATCCGCCTGTTCCCCCGGGACGTGCAGCCGCTCGTGTCGCCATTCAACACCGGCAACACCATCGACACGGTCGTCGACAACATCAACCGCGAGCTTTACGGCCCCTTCACCAAGGGCGTGCTCGTCACGATTGGCAACACGACGCTCGCGATGTGCAAGATGGAGAACACCATCTTCGCGTTCAACAGCAGTTGCCATGGTGACCAGGTGACGGATCTGTTTGGCGCCGTGCTCATCGCGACCGACTTCAACACGCAGAATCTGCAGACGACAATCAAGTTTGTCGTCGACCCATACGCACCCGATGCGGTGCCCGTGTACGGTATTGTGCCGATTGAGGGCTTTGTCTTCAAGTCGGCGAATATAATTCAACTGGACGTGCCGATGGAGTGACCAACCAGGTGCATGCAGTCTGGCAGCAAAATTATTTTCTTCCTCGCCCACCATTTAAAAATATTTTGTATTACTAAACAAAAACCATACAGTTTATACACTGGGTCTAATTGATTGATTAATGTTGAGGTTCTAGGCATGCATTACAGAGAACCCTCATACCCTTGATTGATTAATGTTGAGGCTATTGGCATGCATTACAGAGAACCCTCATATCATTGATTAATTAATGTCAAGGTTCTCGGTGTGAATTACAGAGAACCCTCATACCATTGATTGATTAATGTTGAGGTTATCGGTGTGCATTACAGAGAACCCTCACACCATTGATTGATTAATGTTGAGGTTATCGGTGTGCATCACAGAGAACCCTCATACCATTGAGTGATTAATGTTGAGGTTCTCGGCGTGCATTACAGAGAACCCTCATACCATTGATTGATTAATGTTGAGGTTATCGGTGTGCATTACAGAGAACCCTCATACCATTGATTTATTAATGTTGAGGTTATTGGTGTGCATTACAGAGAACCCTCATAATATTAGTTGATTAATGTTGAGGTTCTCGGCATGCATTACAGAGAACCCTCATATCATTGATTGACTAATGTTGAGGTTATTGGCGTGCATTACAGAGAACCCTCATACCATCAATTGATTAATATCGAGGTTCTCAGCATGCATTATAGAGAACCCTCATACCATTGATTGATTAATGCTGAGGTTATCGGCGTGCATTACAGAGAACCCTCATACCATTGATTGATTAATGTCAAGGTTCTCGGCATGCATTACAGAGAACCCTCATACCATTGATTGATTAATGTCAAGGTTCTCGGCATGCATTACAGAGAACCCTCATACCATTGATTGATTAATGTCAAGGTTCTCTCATACCCTCATACCATGGGGGATGCGACCAATTGAAGCCTCGGGCAACAAGAACAAAAGAGAAAGTGAGAGTTATTTTACGGTCAAATCGTCAAAATGAATGGAATAAGTGTTTTGTGTAGTCCTCGGTTTTGTAATTTACCGTCTTGTGACTACTAGTAGTTGCATTTGTGTGTATTTATTTATTTGAATATGTGTAATTAATTAATTAAATGAATCCAATACGAGCCATTATCGCTATGGCCGCGATGAATATATAATAATGTTAATAATCATAATGATTTAATTTGTACAGTACCATTAATTTGAAGTGAAGTAGTAAGTATATCTGTGTTATTTATGTATAGTATGTACTATGTTTGGTTTTGGTTTTGGTAAGTCGATACATGATCGTACAAATGAATAAATAGTATGTGACTGCCATGTATAACACACAGACAAATGATATTTTGCTAGAGATGCCAAATAGTGTATGTATAGCTTATCTTCATAATATCTTGTATATTCAGACAGAGTATGATATTGGAAAATTAATCTGAATTTTGCTTGCCTCGATTACATCCAATGAAGTCCATAGTGCATAGAAACATTGGGTATAATAGCATAGGCATATCCTCTTAATCTTGTCAATCGATTCAGGACATAGTGGGCATATTAGGAGCCATTTGTGTGAAAAGCATAACAGAAAAGTAACCAGTGCTATATGTGTATATATATTACTAATTCTGAAATGCATATTGAACCTTCAGGAAAAGCAACCCATGGTAGATAAAAAAGTAACTCACACACGTTCATAAAAAGAGATCTGTTTTCACATGATAGTATTGATAAAACGCATAAATAAGTTAAGCGCGCATACAGAACATAATTTATATATTATGAACATCTTGTCCCTGAAAGTCCGAATTGTGTTATTTGGTCAAAGGGGTGTCTTGTAGAAGTGGGAATATATTATTCTTACATGTATATTTGAAGGGGGGGGGGGGGGTAATCACCTTCCCCACTAACACCCCGCGGGCCCTTTCGCCCCCCCGCCCCCCCTCACACCCCCCCCTCCTCCCCCATCATAAAACTTCCCCCTAAAAAAGGATTCTAATTTTAAATTGTGTTGCCATCGATCCTGTCCCGCCTTTCCCACTCCCCCTCCCCCTGTCCCTCCCCCCCCCCCCTCCTCCCCCGCCACCTAAATTTACTTCACATACGTGTATAGAGTATATTTTTGCTACACATTGTGGGTGCTACGCCCCCTAGCGTGTAGTGGCCGTATTCAGGAGCGTCTGTAGGCGTTATAAATTGTCTCCACCCACCAACCAGACCAACCCCACCCCCACTCCCCCCCCACCCCCACCCCCACCCCCACACCCACCCACCCCCCCAAACCATCCCCACCCCACCCCACCCCAACCCCCACCCACCAATCTCCCCGGGAACACGGACAAATACTCACTGTTCATAAAGGGCAGTCGTATCGGAACCATTGACGATCAATGGAAGGAGGCGACTGGTAAACTGCGGACCACCCATCAGTACACCTACACCCCCACCAACCTCCCGCGAGGTGTGTCCATATATTTACCATCGTGGCAGAGATGAGTGTGCTACATTGCACAGCAAGCATACTGAACAATGTTGAACTACATAATAACAACAAACAACAATATATACACATATGTACCAAACCAAAGGCAGGGAACTTTTTTTACTACTTTACTGGAGACCCATTGTGGAGGTCTGATGTTATTATGATCATTATTAGGATTCGCCTAAGGACCCACGTGCTACTACTACTCCTCATCATTGACTGCAGTCTACTCACTGCAGCTGTCCATCGACATTCAAACCCATTATGATGTCGCCACATCAACACATATGTACGGTGGTTGTTGCACCAGCAACGACCATCTTACTCGGTGCTATTCCATCGTGTTGATTTCACTCCAAGTTTGCGATTTGGGCTGTGACCTTTTACATCAACACAGCCATCGAATCCTTATCCAATAAGGATTGAATATATTCTATTATATATTTACAGTCCCTTGGTGGACTGAGGCATCGGGGTCTATAATCCAGCTAGGCTTTATTTGCCAGTATTGTATTCAGTGTCCGTCAACTTTGATATATGTTTTTTATGTCGATTCATAGCGAAAGATGGATAGGTATAATATTTACAGAATCCATTATTGATATTACTACCACCAACTTTGTCCAAATATGGATACGCACACATTTTCAGTGAATCGCCGAATACGGAGAGATTACTAACACACACACAAAAAACCATTGTGATGACTGCTTACACAGTTATGGTGATGGCTTAATGATCACCCAAATTAAGAAAACGAGAGAGTGGGAGAAAACAACAACATAAAGGTCGAAAATAACGTGGCTGAGGGATCAATAGGTAAATCCCTTTGCAAAAATAATAAAATTGTTGATAAATAATCCCGATATTTATATATATATGTATATATGGAGAATATGTATATATCTTATCTATGCATACGTATATGCCTAGGTATATATGTATATGCATATATAAATACATATATATATATATATGTGAATAGATAGATGTATTTACATGTATACATGGATATATACGTATATATGTGCATATATATACACATGTACATGCATAAATACATACATATATATTATGTACATATATATATATAAATTTTACCTCGGTATATAGCCTCAGGCTAGCCGCAGGCTAGGGAGAGGTAAGCACATCCGGGTACAGCAATTAGCATAAGCAGCTCACGGCGGGAGGACGTTCGCTGAGCTGCTCCAGCAGGATTTAACTACTACAACACTTTAACTAACTGTAAGTATTGAGAAACTGCATTCAACTTCTTAAGGATGGTTTATAGCATCCCATTATGAAAGCTTAGAACTTTCTCAGGTCCAATTTGGACATAAAATGTGTTATAAAAAACACGAGGATAAGAATGTGCAGAACCGAAACCGATACCGCTTGACATAGCGAAACCTGTGTTCAGACAGGCAGAGATGTTAACCCGAGTTGCATCTCCTAAGGAAATTCCTCCGAACCCTAAAGAGGGTTATGTTGGGGATGATCCTGGGTTTCTTTTATAGACTCCCCAGACCGTTTTTTTGAGGCGAGCCTCCGAGTTTCGTAATATTTTCTTCAACTTGCTGGCGCAGAATGCCACGGGTGGGAGAAGTGTACGAAACAGAGAGAGCGGGCGTGCCAATGGCCGCCCCTCTGTTTGGTTGGTTTCACTACCGATAAACCTATGGCAAAACCTTAGCTTAACGCCTGTATACAGAACGGTTTAAACACGTTACTATATACCATTCTAATAATACCTCAATCCAGCTCACTTTGTGAACATGTTGAGATGATACCGGTACTAAGTAAGGAACCTTGTTCTTACAGAAACCGATGGCCACCAAGCGAAACAAGGTTCCGCCGGCAGCGGCAGAGGGCCGCGTGCCTTCAGGGTACGATTCCTCACCACCGCAGACGGCACCGCCATCTCCACAGCCAGGGGCTGGTCCTTCGGACAAGGATAGTGGGGATGAGGAGCTTGAAGACAAAATCCTACGGATTATGGACAAATATAAGACACAAGCCACACGGCCTTCTTCTCCTCCTATCCCAGACGATGTCTGGGAGGATTTCTCAGATGACGAAATCGAATCGGCATTTGAGGTTCCGCAATCGAAACCCAAGAAGCGCAAAAGACTTGGCAGTAGCTCGGGTGATGAATTCACAAAGGTCAATAAGAAGCGAGTGAAGAAGACAAAGAAAAACAAAAAGAAAAAGAAGGACTCATCATCGGATAAATCAGATGATTCGTCCACAACTGACTCCGACTCAGACACGGAGAGACTGGGCATTTATGCCAGGATAGGGGCAAAGATCAAGAAGAAATGCCCGTTAGCGAAAGCAAAGAGGTTGCGGACTACAACCATGATGAGGGAAACGCTTAAAGGACATTTCCACACTTTCAAACCTGTGGAGGTGATCAACAAGCTGACGGAACAAATCTCGGGAATTAAAGGAGTTCCCCAGTCCATCAGTAAAGAAATGGATGCAGGTATCCATCTCTCAGACGAAAGACGGCTCGGAGCGCTAACATCGATAACTCCGGTAGCGAATCGGATGCAAGCCGAGAATAAGTTCTCGTCGCTTGCACGAGTGATGGACAAAGGGATTGCGCTGCTTACCGCAGCGTCCAACTTCATGACTTTCCGGCGATTTGAAAACGTCTTCAAGTCGGTCACAACAGATGCTGGCAAAGAAGTCGCCAGATCTAAGAAAGTAACTGACAATGATGGTAAAGAATACACCCTTTACCTACCGCTAAAGCCAGTGCTAGGCAAGCCACTGGACAAAACCAAAATGTTTGGCGGTCAGCTAGCGCACCTCTTCAAAGCTGTCGAGGTAGACACTAAAAGCACTAAAAACACGGATGGCACCAAAAAGTTTGACAACCCCAACAAATTCCGACGCCCCCGCTCGGATTTTCGCTTCCGCAGAGGAGGAAGGCCGGGACGAGGAGGTCCCTCATTCGGCTTCAATCCCAGAGGACGAGGCAGAGGAGAACGCCAGAACACGGGGTGGAACGACAACCGCGGATACAAAAGGGAGTTTACACCCAAACCCCAATTCCCGCCGCCGGGAGCCAAGTAGAGACACAGACTCCTACACTCAACACGGTGTCTGAAGAGACACAAACTTATGTAAGCAAATTTCAGGCAGGCAACATCCTTAACTGTTTGCACAAATGGGGTAACATTATATCTGATAGGGAAATTTTGGATATAGTAAAAGGAGTTCAAATACCTTTTACAGACATACCAAAACAGGAAAGAGTTCCGTTCCCATATAAATTCAACATAGCAGAAAAACGCCAAATAGATTATCCGGTTTCGCTGTTTGAAACAAAAGGTATTATTGAACGAGTACAAAACACAAAAGGACAGTTTATTTCTAATGTCTTTTCTAGGCCCAAACCAAATGGCGAAATTTGCATGATTTTGGATTTGACAAAGTTAAATAAGTTGGTAACATACAAACATCTTAAAATGTTCTCATTAGAAACGGCGAGAGACTTAATAACGCCGCATGCCTGGCTTGCCAGCGTAGACTTAAGAGACGCGTATTATACAGTCCCCATTTGCAAAGAACACAGAAAATTTCTAAGATTTATTTGGAACGGTACCCTTTTCCAATTTACTTGCATGCCTAATGGTTTAGCCTGCGCATCTCGACTGTTTACAAAGTTATTAAAACCTGTTTTTGCTGTTATGGGAAGATTAGGACATACAATGTTTCCATACATAGATGATTCCTTTATTATGGCAGAATCCTTTAACAAATGCCATTTGGCAGTGAATGATTTGTGTACTTTATTAACAGAATTAGGTTTTTACATACACGACAAAAAGTCTGTTTTTGTCCCGAATAAGGAATTAAAATGCCTAGGGTTTTTTATCAACACCAAAGCAATGACCGTATCATTAACGGAACAGAAACTATAGAAGTTTCATGACACGGCCTCCCAGCTGCTTGACATATCTAGGCCAAAGATTAGACAGGTCGCTGTCCTTATCGGTATAATGGTTTCATATGCGCCGGCTGTTCTTTATGGGGCGGCGCACTTCAAGTCTCTAGAAATAGACAAGAATAGAGCGTTAGCACGTACAAAAGGTAACTTTGAAAGGAAAATGTACATTTCCCAGGATGGTTACACAGATATATCTTGGTGGATCGAGAATATTAATAACTCTTCCAATCCCATTAGAATGGATCAACCCAACACGGTAGTTACTAACGATGCGTCATTACAAGGTTGGGGAGCTCATCGAAATGATGTAGCAACAGGGGGGAGATGGTTAGAAAACGAAAAGTCAGACCATATTGATGCGCGGCAAGGAAGGACGAGAAATCGGGTGTGGAAAAAGAGGGCAGTTTATTCATTAAGTGCCCGAGGGTATCATGAACATAATGGTGGTACAATAGATCAATGAGGAGCAATAGGTAATCATTTATATGTCAAATGGTTGATCCTTGATAAGAATGGCACTGTAATTGTTCAGTAGTTGGTTAGGTGGGCCCGAGGAGCCCTCAACCGGATAGTGGAGAGTTGGTGTATAGGGATGGTGGGTGGGGAAAAAGAGGTGAGGAGCGTAGAGTGTGGAGGCAGGAGGGCGAGTGACAGGAGGAGAGAGCTGGAGGCGGTTATAAGGGAAAAGGAGGGGGGGGGGGTTATGTAAGGAAGGGGGTGGAGGAGAGGGGGGGGGGGTAAGGTCCTCCCTCGCCTCGCATCAAACGCAATGCGAGCATTACGACCGATGCGCGGCAAGGAAGGACGAGAAATCGGGTGTGGAAAAAGAGGGCAGTTTATTCATTAAGTGCCCGAGGGTATCATGAACATAATGGTGGTACAATAGATCAATGAGGAGCAATAGGTAATCAATATAATGTCAAATGGATGCTCATGATAAGAATGTCACTGTCATTGTCAGTAGTTGGTAGGTGGGCCCGAGGAGCCCTCAACCAAGATGGAGGAGAGGGCTCGAGGGGCCGCCGAGGGGGGGAGGCGGGGCACGTATGCGTGGACCGCCTCAGAGGTCCAGGTGCCCTGGGCCATGATGTCGGAGATGCCGACCCGGGCGGCGTGGCAGGCCTGGGCGGCGCCCCGGCGGAGGCTGTGGAGGGTGAAAGCGTCGGCCCCCCGGACACCTCGGGCGTGAAGGGCGCCTCGCATGAGGGCGGTGAGTGTGCGAGGGTCGAGGGGGCGCCCCGAGGGCATGATGAAGGCCGGGCGTGGCAGCAGGCACGGGGGAGCACAGGGGAGCCCGCAGTGGCAGAGCGGTAGCAGAGGAGGCAGCAACGCGTCGATCCGGCCGGGGCAGCACACGCAGTGGTGGGACGCCCAGTGGCAGCAGCACAGTGGCAGCAGGCACGGGGGAGCACAGGTGGAGCCCGCAGTGGCAGGGTGGCAGCACAGAGGCAGCGGCACACGTTGGTCCAGCTGGGGCAGCAAGGCAGTGGCAGGACGCCCAGTGGCAGCAGCACAGTGGCGGCAGGCAGGGGGGGGGGCAGGTGGAGCCCGCAGTGGCAGGGGGGATGAGGAGGTGGAGGCGGCAGGCCGCGGAGAGGTAGGTGGCGTGGGTGACATGGGTGACCAGGATGACCTGGGTGGCATGGGTGACCAGGGTGACCTGGGGGCATGGGTGACATGGGTGACCCGGGTTGGCATGGGTGACATGGGTGACCAGGGGAGGAAGTGGGGTGCGAAGGAGGGTCCGCAGAAGAGGCAGCAACGCGTCGATCCGGCCGGGGCAGCACACGCAGTGGTAGGGCGCCCAGTGGCAGCAGCACAGTGGCGGCAGGCAGGGGGAGCACAGGTGGAGCCCGCAGTGGCAGGGCGGTAGCAGAGAGGCAGCGGCACACGTTGGTCGCTGGGAGGGAGGGTACGCAGGAGGAGGCGTGCAGCAACGCGTCGACGGCCGCGGCACTCGTTGGTCCTGGCTGGGGAGGAGGCGGTCCGCAGAGGAGGCAGCAACGCGTCGATCCGGCCGGGGCAGCACACGCAGTGGTAGGCAGCGGCACACGTTGGTCCAGCTGGGACAGCACAGGCAGTGGCAGGGCGCCAAGTGGCAGCGGCACAGTGGCGGCAGGCACGGGGGAGCACAGGTGGAGCCCGCAGTGGCAGGGCGGTAGCACAGAGGCAGCGGCACACATTGGTCCAGCTGGGAGGAGGGTCCGCAGAGGAGGCAGCAACGCGTCGAGGCAGCGGCACACGTTGGTCCAGCTGGGAGGAGGGTCCGCAGAGGAGGCAGCAACGCGTCGATCCGGCCGGGGCAGCACACGCAGTGGTAGGACGCCCAGTGGCAGCAGCACAGTGGCAGCAGGCACGGGGGAGCACAGGTGGAGCCCGCAGTGGCAGGGCGGTAGCACAGAGGCGCGGCAGGCAGGGGGGGGGGGGGGGGGAAGGTGGTGGAGGGCGCTGTGGACCGGGGGGGGGGCATGAAGCAGTGACTGTCGTCGGCCGCTGAACCCTGACACCACGTGACCGTGACCAGGGTGATAATAGGGGATGGGGGTACATGGAGAGATAAGGGGGAGGAGGGTGCGGGGCGGCCAAAGGTTGTGTAGTCCCGCAACCCGGAGTGTGAGAGGAGTGTAGTGTGACACGCCCAGTGTAGTGTGACACAGCCGGTGCAGCGTGAGAGCAGTGTAGCATGACAGAGAGGACTGTAGTGTGACAGGGCCAGTTTGGTGTGGCACAGCCAGTGTAGTGTGAGGGAGAGTGTAGTGTGACATAGGCAGTGGAGATGAGAGAGAGACGGTGGGGCCTGTGGTGAGGTCGGGGAGGGGGGGGGGGAGGCCGGGTGGTCGGCGGAGATGAGAGAGGGGTGGCGGTTGGGTGGAGGGTGGGGCGGCGGCGGCAGAGATGTGAGCGGCAGGGATGTGAGGGTTGGCCGGCGGCGGCAGAGATTGTAGTGTGACACACCCAGTGTAGTGTGACACAGCCAGTGCAGTGTGACACAAGCAGCGCAGCATGACAGAGAGGAGTGTAGTGTGACAGGGCCAGTTGGTGAGACGGCCAGTGTAGTGTGAGAGAGAGTGGTCGGCGGAGATGAGAGGGTGAGAGGGGTGTAGTGTGACACGCCCAGTGTAGTGTGACACAGCCAGTGCAGCGTGACACAAGCAGTGTAGCATGACAGAGAAGAGTGTAGTGTGACAGGGCCAGTTTGGTGTGACACAGCCATTGTAGTGTGAGAGAGAGTGTAGTGTGAAACAAGCAGTGGAGATGAGAGAGAGACGGCGGGGCCTGTGGTGAGGCCGGGGCGGGGGGAGGCCGGGTGGTCGGCGGAGATGAGAGAGCGGTGGCGGTTGGGTGGAGGGTGGGGCGGCGGCAGCAGAGATGTGAGCGGCAGAGATGTGAGGGTTGGCCGGCGGCGGCAGAGACGTGTGGGTTGGGGGTGGTGTCGGGTGGCCGACGGGTCGGCAGGGATGAGAGGCTGAGGGTAATGGTCGTGTGAGTTCCGGTTGCGGGCAGGCGACTTCCGGAGGGGGGGGGGGTGGCCGAGGTGGCCGGGGTGGCCGGGGTGGCCGGGGTGGCCGGGGTGGCCGGGGTGGCCGGGGTGGCCGGGGTGCCGATTTGTGCTTGTGACAGAACCTGGGGAGGGGGGAGGGGGGGGGGGGAGGTGTGAGGCAGGGATGTGTGCGGTCTCGGCGGGCAGAGTTGTGAGGGGCAGAGATGTGAGGGTGGGCCGGCGGCGGCAGAGGTGTGAGCGGGAGTCTTGGTGGTGGCCGCGAGGGGGGGGGGGGCGGTTCCGGGGAACGGTGGATGGCGTGGGTGGCGACCAGGGGGGGGGGGCTTTGAAGCCGGGTGTGGTGTGAGCGGTTTGTGAGGGCGGCGGGATGTGAGAGGGCGGTGAGATGTGAGAAGGCAGTGAGTCAAGGGGCGGTGAGATGTGAGCGGCAGAGATGTGAGGGTTGGCCGGCGGCGGTAGAGATGTGTGGGTTGGGGGTGGTGTCGGGTCGGCAGGGATGGGAGGCTGAGGGTAATGGCCGTGTGAGTTCCGGGTGCGGGCAGGCGACTTCCGGAGGTGGTGGGGGAGGTTGAGATGGGGGGGGGGGGGTTGCACAATGGCGTGTGTGTGTTGCCTCAGGGGTCGGCGGTCAGGGTGGTACCAACCCAGGGTGGGTGTGGGTGTGGGTGTGGGTGTGGGGGTGGGGGTGGGGGTGGGTGTGGGGGGTGGGGGACCAACCGTGCATCGAGGCGTGGCGAGAGGGGTCGTCCTGCAGGATGGTGTAGTGCACGGTAGTGGTGAGGTGCCGATGTGCAGGCTGGCGTAGTGCAGGGCCGTATGCAGAGGCGTAGTGCACGGTAGTGGCGCGAGGCCGTCGAGCGTGCGGGGTGGCGTAGTGCATGGTAGTGGTGAAAGGCCGCCGTGCAGGATGATGTAGTGTACGGTAGTGGTGAAGGCCGTTGTGCGGAATGGTGTGGAGCGCGGTGGTGGTGAGGGTGTTGCGCAGGATGGTGTGGTGCACGGCAGTGGTGAGAGGCCGTCGTGCAGGGTGGTGTAGTGCACGGTAGTGGTGGACCAGGGTGACCTGAGAGGCCGCTGTGGATGATGTAGTGCACGGCAGTGGTGGAAGGCGGTCGTGCAGGAGGGTGTAGTGCACGGTAGTGGTGAGCATGTGCACGGCCCTCCACCACTACATGCCGGTAGTGTATATAGCCTTGGTGAAGAAAGCCAAAGAAAAAAGGCTGAGGAGTGGAGAGTGTGGAGGCAGGAGGGCGAGTGGCAGGAGGAGAGAGGGGAGGCGGTTATAAGGGAAGTAGAGGGTGGGGGGGGGGGGGGTTATGTAAGGTAGGAGCTGGAGGACAGAGGAGAGGGAGAGAGAGGGGGGGGGGGGTCCTCCCTCGCCTCGCATCAAACGCAATGCAAGCATTACGACCAATGACGTCAGCGTCGGGAGAACGTGAAGAACGTTG
>JASIRB010000156.1:0-24324 GCA_030323885.1 Branchipolynoe longqiensis
GTAAGTCAATATATACTGAAGGATATGGTATGATGGTGACAAGAACACTAGATGTCAATGTGTATGATGTTAATGTTTGCAATACTGTCATTTAATTAGTAATTGTTAGTTCTTGGTATTGTATGATTCGATGAATCGAATGTGGGTCTGTGATTTTATTGGGGATAAAAAAAACAACCCAAAAACCCTTTTCCCCCCCTTTTCCCCCCCCCCCCTCCCCACTCTACTTCTCCTTTATTATTATTTTTTTTTAGGTACTAGGTACGTACCGGACGTTGTAACAGGGGTGGGAAGGGGCTTAGCGTACTGGGCCATGTAGTGCATTTGAGACCATTTGTATGTATGTGTGCACAGGGGTCAGGGCAAGGGTGGCCTTTCGAATACCTGCAACTGTGTAGGGGTCTCACAGGCCTGTTGTATTTTTATTAAGTTTTTGAATTCAAGGAGACTTGTGGACCGTCTTGTCCTCACTGGGAGTTTATTCCATAATGTACCACCTCTGTAAATCGGTGCTTTAGTCAGCTTGTTTGTTAGTGGCTTGGGCATTTTTAGGAGTGTAGCATCACTCTGTCTGGTGACTCTTTGTATGGTCAACATATTGCTCATCATTCGATCTTTTATACATGAGAGTGAGGAGATGTGAGTCCCTCCTTTGGCCAAGGTAGCTGATTTGTGCTTTGGTATGCATTTCCTTTACAGACAGGTTTTTACCTCTGTAGACAGTTCTATGTGCCCTGTTTTGAATAAGAGGAAAAAGTTAATCCTCAAAGATTGTTTGAGTTGCCCCAAGTATACACTTTCTACTCGGTGCTGCTCCCCATTTTTGCATGAACTACAGTGATTGGTGCTGTAGATTACACAGCAGGAGCCACTCCTTTAATTCTACAGGATTGTGCTGTAACTAAGATACCACACATCAAACTTAGACTATATAGACTGTCAATTTCAATTGTAAGATGACTGGAAGACTAGTGCTGCGACGCTGACATTTGCATTTGCATTTGTTTGTTGTTGTTTTACGTCCTAGCAACATCTACAGTCATATCAGGATGGGTACCAACTTGTGACAGTGCGCACTCATGGCGACTTTATAGTGCTGCCCCACTGGGACACCAGGCCACCAGCACCATGACATGATATCCCACTCAGTCCCACTCAGTCACATTATCCTGACACTGAGCCAACCATTCCTTGCCTATCCTGCCTATCCAGCGACAGGGAAGGGGAGAATCCTGGAATTAGAGACCAGGGTTGTAGGGGAAGTCGTAATGGCAGGGCTCAAGACGGGCTAGACTTCGGCGGGCCATCTCGGCGCGGGCTACCCTCACCCACGCCAGGACGAGGGATTGTGGACGGTGGAGAGGGTGAAGGAGTTGCTTGCTGCGAGGAGCCAGTGCTCTCGAGTGCAGGTCCCGAGGGTAGGGTCACGGGCACATTCCGACTCCAGGACCATGGCCGAAGCCATGTTGTCAGTGTTGACCACCACCATGGTGTCTGTGACGTCATTCGGAAGGAGGGCCCGGAGGGCTACCAGGAGGTTGACCGCCTCGAGTTTGTGGATGTTTGGGATGCGTGCCCGGAAGCTGTGACTGTAGGCTCGGGAGAAGTACGCCTCGGGGGAGAAGGCCCTGCCCCCGGTGAGGCAGGAGTCACACTCGATCATGAAGCTCCTGATCTCGAGCTCGTTGGAAGCGCCCCGTAGAAGGCGAACCACCGCAGGTCACGGCAGGCCTCTTCCCTGAGGGTTACAGAGCCCGCGCGGTAGCAGCTCCGGAGGGCAGCCAGGAGCCAGGCGATGAACTTGTGGGCCAGGAGCACACAACTGCCGACATGATTAAGGCATCTGAGGATGCTTTGCAGATCACAGTGCCCGAGGGTCTGGTGGGTTATCCGACACTCACAATTGGTGATGAGAGCTTCGATCTTGCCCGCCACAAACCGGAACATCATGGCCTGGCTGTCGAGGGCGAACCCGAGCCAGGTGAGGCGGTCAGTGGGGGTGCGGCACTTCACTGGAGCCACGTCGAGGTCGATGGTAGCTGTGTAGACGAGGGTATGGTAACCTTCAGGCCGGAGGATCCAGGCAAGGGCAGCCATGACACGGACACAGGCCACCCCCGAGGAGCAGCATCCAAAGGGCAGGGCGAGGTCTACATAGTCGGCTCCATCCAGGATTATGCAGTACAGTGGGCAGGTCAGAGGGTCGGCATGAAGCTGCCGGTAGGCCCTGGAGATGTCGGCCGTCCACATGTAGGCCTCGGGGCCCTCGTGGCAGAGGCGCTAGTTCATGTCAGCAACACCAGGGGAGCTTGTAGGTGTGAGGTCTGCCGAGGAACTCGCGGCGAGGTATCCCGGCATTGACGCTCCGGCCCGGGGGATAGGAGATGTCAATGATGACCTGCCGTTTGCCCAAGTCGGACTTGGGCCGGGTCCTCATGGGGGATACCTGAGCCCAGGGAGTGAACGGGGGACGTGGAAGGACATCGAGAGAGTGATGTGGGCCAGCATGGTGGTGATGAATTCCTGGAGGTGGGCCTCATGCTCGCGGGCTTCCCGGTGGTTGTTGTAGGTCGCCACTGAAGGGATCCCCCCTGAGATGGGGAATCCGAAGTCGAGGAAGTCGGCGAGCTCGTGGTCTGAAGATCACGGAGGCGCTTCGCCACACGGGAACGTTGAGGCCGGAGGGGAGGGGGATGTGGATGTGGGCTGCCAAAAATTAGGGAAGCCCGCATCCCGGAGGGTTTTGTAGGTGTCGATGAAGCCAGGGTATGCGGCCACGCATCGCCGGAGGTGTGTGGCCAGGTGGAGAGAAGGGTGGGGCGGTATTCTTTGGGGGTGGGGCCGCAGGCGGGGGCGGTGGGGAGGGTTTTCTGGATGACAGGGTCGACCATGTCGGCCAGGGGTTCCCCCAGGTCGTCGGGGACGATGAGTGTGTGGCCGTGGGTGGTGGATGAGCTGAGGTAGGGGAAGTGGGTGAGGAAGACGATGTCTTCGGGAGCGGGTAAGTCACACCCTGGGTGAATATGGGGGTGAGGCCGACCACGCCTGATGGCTGTCCGAGGTGCGGGGGTGTCGACTGGCGGTTTCCTGGGGCCGGGCCCGATCGCGGGCCGGTGCTTGGGTGATTACGTCGCCGGCTGTGACGTCACTGGAGTGTTGGGGGTGTCGTTGCATGTCATCCTGGTGGTCCTATAGAGGGTGCCGCCGGCAGGGGGCTGCTGTGTCTTGCCCTGGTGGCACAAGGTGCAGTGCCACTGGTGGTTCAAAAATCCACCGAGGGCCCCCCTCCCCCCTTCCCCCTTCCCCCCTCCCTCCTCAGTTTGTTGGGGGTTTTGGTCCTAGCAACAGGCTGGACTGCCCTTCCGTGGGGATGGTGGTCTACAGCAGGGATGTCGTCATTGGTGTTATATACCCTCTCTTCATCAATGCCTTCATTGCTATTGTTTGTCCTGCCTTCATTTTTCATCAGTAGGGCCTACCTTATGCCCTCCCTTTATTGGAGTTGTGTCTTCCATTCATCCTTGTCTTATACCCTCCCTTTATGCTTTATTGGTGTTGTGTATCCTCCATTCATCAATGTCTCATATCCTACCCTCCCTTCATTCTGTGGTGCCTTTTCATCAATGTTGTGTGCCTTGCCTTTACTGATGCTTTGCGCTTTCTAGCTGAATGTTGACATCCATGCGTGTTCCAATGTTACTGGCTTCATCCAATACTCGTATAGCACTATCCTTGCTCAATTTCACTGGTCAATCAGTACCGACTAACCCCCGAAGAACCTTCCACTCTCCTTTTTTTACCTTATTATCGCACACATCACTATCAATTTCCCATTTTTACTCATTTTACACCGCGATTACTTCCACCCCACAATTGATATTAGAGAATCTATGGCAATAATTTACTGTTTTCAGTGTTCTTGATTATTTCCAAATACATCACCATGGATTTTCATTTTTAAACATAAGCCGTGTTCACACCCACAACTTTAGGCCGAACTAGATAAGGCGAACTAGAGGAGGCGAACTAGTGTCGTGTCCACACACGGAGCGGTTTAAGGCGGAAATCGATATTTGCGCATGAGCAACTCCATACTGACCAGTGCCAGTTTCGGTTAGTCGACATCGCCATGAGAGAGTGTGGGTTCGACCTAGATATGTATGGACTGAATCGTATTGTTTTGGAACGGTCAAAACTTCTGCTGGGCAGTGAAACCCTAAAAATAAATGATGAAAAAAATATCTGTGCACCTCTAGCCTGTTCATAGACCAAATTATATTATATAGTGTATTTTTAATGTGGTGGTGTGTGTTTTACAAGATAAAAATATAAGTGTATCATTTAAATAGACCCTGCATATTGCATAGCCCTGTGAACCCATCCCCGTAAATAGAATATGCCCAAAACAATACCTAATGTGATGCCCTCGTCCGGATTCTGTGGGTGGCTGCTGCTCATCCCGTGAATTCAATTGTCACTGCTGGCTGGACTTGTTATGTGCTGGATGGCCGTGTGCGACCCGTGGTGTTCCAATCATTTGCATCCCGATGTTCATCAAGTCCACCTCACATTCACAGAGGCTGCTATGGATCGTGTCCCATCCCAGCCATTACTGTGGTTAGCTGAGATTGGATAGTCACGTGATGTTTCCCACACTGGCGTGCTGGATGGCCGTGTGCGACCCATGGTTTTTCCAGTCACTCGCGTCCCAATGTTCTCAATGTTCAAGCAAGTCCACCTCACAGAGGCTGCTCTGCCGCGTGTCCCATCCCAGCCATTAATGTGGTAAAGCTGAGATCGGACAGACCCGCGATGCTCCCCAAACTGCTTCCTGGCATGCTGGATGGGCGTGCGGGAGCCGTTCTGGGTTTACTGGGTCACACACCTCGGACCTGTGGCATCTTGCAGTGGTGGAAGGGCCGGGTCAGGGAGTCGTCCAGACGACTTCAGAGCCTCCCGGTTGTAATCCTATAAAGCTGGCAACGGGGCTGGTAGTTGAGGCTCTGGACAACGAGCTTGTAGACGCTGTGGCTCCTTCTGGCGTGGCAGTTGTAGTGCTGGGAACATAGCCGTATCGCCAAGGCGGAACGCTCCGAATAGAACTCCCCGAGAAGCGAGGGGTCGATCTCTTCGGCTTTCGCCCCCAGCCACCTTCCCCACAGCATCGTCGGCGAGGCGACACTTTCGCCGGCTCCATCATGCTGCTCAGCCGGCCCTGGATTATCCTAGCCTCCTCCTGCTGGTCCCGCAGTTGTGACAGCAACTGGTCGATGTTGGTGTTGCTGGTGGGTGTTCGGGGGGTGCCCTTCCCCTTGGCTGCCGGCCACGGAGTTGTGGGTAGCATTGCTGCTGTGGGTGGTGGTTGACTTGACGGTGGTGGAGCCTGGTCAGGTGGCACCAGATTGTCGTCCTCGACATCAACGCATGTGTGTAGTAGGGTGAGAGGGCCGCCACCCGAAGTTGTACCTGTTGCTGTAGCTGTGGTTGCTGTCGAAGCCATGTGGACGGGTTGCAACCGGGATGCAACGTTACCCCCGATCTCGATGGCTGCCGCACGATATGAGTTCGCAGGAATCCAAAATGTTCCTGTATGTAATCTCCGGCTACGGCAACTCCCTCGCTGCGGCACCAGACTTCAAATCACTCAATTTCCTGACCTTTGTCCGTATGGACTCATACCAGGTGATGAGTGGTTTGGGGTCGTCCAACCCCATCTCCTTGGCCTTCTCCTCCCATGCATGTCTCTTCAGAGCGGTGTTCTTATAGTCGCTCCGACCTTTGACATAGATGTAGTCGTGCAACCGTAGCCACTCAGACATCTTGATGTGCTGCTCACTTGTGAGCGGAAGAGCGTGCACCTTCTTCCGCCTCACTGACAAAGTCCCCTGTGACAATGGGACTGCTGGAGGTGGCATCACAGGACGAGGAGGCGGCAACACGTCCCACACAGATCCCTCATCGGAAGACAAACCGGAAGTTGAGGGTGATGGTGCTGGTTTCCTCCGCGCTTTCGTGGCGAACTTCTGGGCGGCAGGCAACTTCTGAGCAACCCTCTTGGAGGCAATTCTCTTTCCTATAGGCTTGGTAATGGTGAGATGTGTGCTCGGCGCTGCTGGATTTGGAAATGAGCTCTGCAACGTCACACGCTCTATTATACTCACAGCTTTCCAGGAGTAGTCCGGGGGTGGTCCGGGCAGTCCGGGAGTGAACCGGGGCCGGTCCGGGAGTGGTCCAGGGCTCTTCCGGGGCCGGTCCGGCCCAGTCTGCGTACAAGACCGGGGAGTCTGGGGGATGGTCCGGGGGCTCGTCTGGGGCGGTCCATGGTGGTCTGGCATCGATCCGGTCTCGTCCGTCACTAGTCCGTGGCTACAACGGGGAGTCCGGGGGTGGTCCGAAGCGATCTGGCATCTGGTCTGGGGCTCATTCGGGAAGGTGTGACTGCGAGGCAAAAAATTACGAAAACAGCAATTTTATCCGGGGTGGTCCGGGACAGCCCAGGCGACTGGTCCAGGTCAAAATCCGGGGCTCGTCCGGGTAGGTGTGACTGGGGCTTAATCCGGTTAGACCGGGGGGGGGGTGGCCGAATCAGTAGACGCAGGCCTCGCTTGTAGGAGATTGAGAGTTTGGTTCCTGGTCGAATCAAACCAATGACTTATAAAATTGATGCTTGTCACTTCCTAGCCTGGTGCTCGAGATTAATAGGATTGGGCAAGGACTGTCAGGATAATGTGACTGAGTGGGCTATCAGGTCATACTCGACATTAATAGGATTGGGCAAGGACTATCAGGATAATGTGACTCAGTGGGCTATCAGGTCATGTTGTCAGTGGCCTGATTTCCCAGTGGGGCAGCACTATAAAGTAACCATGAGTGCGCACTGTCACAAGTGAGTACCCAGCCTGATATGACCTTAGATGTTGCCAGGACCTAAAACCAACCAACCTGTCCGGTGTAAATTATTGTTTTGTTTAGATGGTACTTATATTTAAACATCAACTATTGGCAGTGTCATGGGGGTGATGAAAATGGGAAATATTGGACCTAGAGGGCGACTCGAACCCACATCTATTTGCATTGAAGGCCCGTGTGCTAACCATTACACCACCTAGGTTCCCTGATATCACCACACTACCCATGCCTACCTGTCTATGCGGCTCCTTGCCTGAGAGGTCAGTGCAGACCACTACAGCAGTTTAAACTTTTAAGTTACTAAATGTGTCACTAAGATAATTTTGTGAAATTTTCTTTCGCTACTTCCTTTTGGGGTTTTGGAGTCACTACCAAGTGTGTATGTATGTATTCTGTGTGTACGTATGATTGTTGGCAGTATTTTCCTTTGGATATATCACTGTCGACGGCAATATTATTTTGTATCCCCGTATCTGAACTTGCGCTAAGGCCCTGTCACATTACGGCGTATGGTGGGAGCGTATTGAAAACCTATGTAAAAGCTGCGCGTGCCGGCCTATCATGACCTTTGGTGACCTCTCGGGTGGTTTTGAGCATATGTGGAACCTATGAGGAGCTTACGAGGAGCGTATGAGGAGCGTATGGGAGCATACTGTGACATTTTTTGACGGTTTTGATTGGCATGTGGAGCGTATGAGGAGCATATGATTATTTTAGGAGCGTATGAGGAGCGTATGAGGAGCGTATGAGGAGCATTTGCGAAGCGTATGCGTGACCTATGTTATCTCTCCATGGTCCGCCACCTGGTGGCTCCTGGGTATATATAGCCTGCAGCAACAGTCTCCCCTCACTCTGCCACCATGCCTGCTAAGAGGAACACCACTGCTGCTGCTGCTTCTGCTACTGCTACTACTACACGTACTACTACTACTACACCGGCCTCCAGAGCTGCTGTAACTACAGGAGGAGGACTAGGGCGTGGGAGAGGCAGAAAGAGGCAGACTTTGCAATGCTCTCCATCACCAGCCTCCTCACCTGCCTTGCCACCTCACCACTCTCCACACCACTCTCCAGAACACCACTATCCACTGGAGGAGCTGGAGATGGAAGTGGAGAGGTCGACGACGCAACGCTGGCATCCCCGCTCTAGCTCGCCATCTCCTGCTTCTCCTGCAGCTCACGGGCATCGTCCGCTGCCTCCGCCGCCACCACCACCTCCACCAGCACCGGTGGCCTCTCCGCGGCAACGGCAAAGAGACGGAGGGCGAAGAAGAGCGACTGTTCTCTGTCGGTCTTCAAAGAAGATCAAATGCGGGACTTCCTCCAGGAGAACCCCATCATGTGGAACATGAAGCTCACGGATTACCACCACTCAGACAGAAAGGCCAAGATGTGGGAGGACCAGGTGACACTTCTGGGGGCCACAACAGTCCATCTCCAGAAGTGGTTCAAGTCGCTCAGGGACACGAACACGCGGCTCCACAAGAAAAAAAGCGGGGACGGGGCCGCTGACCTGACTGAGCGGGAGCAGTGGATCCTGCGCAAGTTCGGGTTCCTGCGGTCCATCACCGACCGGAGCCCTGCAGGAGTGTAAGTACATAATCTTTTATCGTTCTGACAAGTGGGGCCGTTAGTATTCTCGTAAAACCGCTCGTATTCTAAGTTTGTTATGTTATGCTTTTGTTGTATTTATGTATATTCAGTTATTTGTTAAATTTTATTTATTTCTTTAATGATGAGTTGTTGTGTTGTTGTTATTAAATCAAGATATTGACAATAGATGTATCGAGATATAATCGTTATAAATCCATGTTTGCATTTAACGTTAATTATTTTTGCTTTATATATTTTTGATTTACTGTTGACTTGTCGTGTCTTTTGTCGAAATATAGATTTGCGTTCATGTTACTTATGTTATTTTATGATTTTGTCTTGCAGTTGGCCGCTCCTGTCACGGCTCTGCAGCTCGATCTCAGCGTGGACGAGAATGTGCCGACCGATGTGGAGGTGGCGATGGACGAGGAGCTTGCACCCACTCCCCCCGCTACATCCCGAGAGCGGGGAATAGGGAGAGGGAAGCGATCTGCCCCAGTCGACGAGAACCTCCTCACTGCCATCCACAAGAGGTTCGACGAGTCTGGGGACATCCTCAAGGTGATCCAGCTGCCTCCTCCACCGACGGTGACGAAACGAGTGGCATTCGCCAACTATGTGCGGGACATGATCCTCATGATGCCGGAGGAGCAGTTTGTGTCCATTTGCGGTGTACTCAACTGCATGGTGTCGCATCATCTGGAGGAGGAGGAGGAAGGAACATTTGTGGCCCTGGTGGTTTGTGTGGCTGCTCCTGCTCCTGCACCTGCCCCTGCACCTGCACCTGCTCCTGTGTCTGCAAGTGATGCATACCAGCCTCAACCCCACCAGTGGACTCACCAGCCACCACCAGCATCACCATGGGCTTCACAGACACACGAGTATGTGCAGCGCTATATGGGGCAGCTGCACATTCATCATCAGCCACAGCCTCAGCCGCCTCTGCCAAGTCTTCTGCCTCAGCCTCTACCTCCAACCTTCGTGGGTCATGAGGCGGCCGCAGCTCCGCTGGTGGTACGGGCGTCACCACCGCACACTGCTGGACAACTACGGACACTAGGGATGGTGGGGTAGACGAGGGGCTCTCCCGGAGTCGTGGTGCGCGCGGGTGCTCCGCCCACTGTGGGTGCGGCATGGCCGGCGACTTCCGCTGCTGCAGACGTCGCGACTCCGACACACGGCGACCCCACCCAAGTGAACTTGTCTGAGTCGGCCAGCCCAGACGGACTATTGAACTTGTCGGGGCTGTCGGGGATCTCTGGCATGTTGGGGGCAAATTTGGACCTATTCCCCTCGTCAGCCACACAGTCGCCAGCTGATGTCACTTCAAATGGCAAGGGAGAGAAGTGAATGTAAATATGTGTAGATATGTAGTCTTAGTTTTTATTTATCTTTCTACATTTGTATGTATATATGTATATATATTGTATGTTTATATATTGTTTGTACATTTTTATGTATATATGTAAATATGTGTCAAGATGTGTAAATAAATAAATATTCTGTCAATTTGAATTTTTGTGTCCGCGTTCAGTAAAGGCATGCCATCATTTAATTGTTATACATTAAAGTACAATTAAAATTAAAACATAAATAACAACTGAAAATTTAAAATATTTATAATAAATATTAAGGACAAGTCCCTACCCTATCATTCTCCTTCCCCTTTCTCCCTCCCCTCCCTCCCTCCCTCTCTCTATCTCACTTCCTCTCTCTATCTCTCTTCCTCCCTCTCTCTATCTCTCTTCCTCCCTCTCTCTATCTCTCTTCCTCCCTCTCTCTCTATCTCTCTTCCTCCCTCTCTCTATCTCTCCCTCTCTCTATCTCTCTTCCTCTCTCTCTCCTCTCTCTCTTCCTCTCCTCTCCTCTCTCCCTCCCTTCCTCCCTCTATCTCTTCCCCCTCCCTCCCTCCCTCACTCCCTCCCTCTAACTCGTCTCCCCCTTTCTAGCTCTGTGTCACTCTATTTTTCCCTGTGTTCTTAGTATGTATGTAAAAGATTAATTCATGTAAAAAGAGAGGAGATTCATTACAATTACATTAACTAGATGACTTTAAATTAGGGAGCCAAAGAACGTAACAGACATGTAAAATTGTGTTTTCATATCTATAAAATGATATCGTTTATTTTACTAGACAAATAAACATATTAGCATCTCATATAACAGTAGACATGTCACAACATCACATACATGTAAATAAGCGATAACAGTACAGTGTCAAGAAAAGCACATAAGTTTGCAATAACAGTAGACAGACACAGCGCATACAGACTGATAAAATGTTTTGTCAGATCATCCTGTCTTGCCATGACACTGTGGCCGCCTCCCAATCCAGGGTCTGACCCACACTGATCGTCGCCGCCGCTCCCTCCTCCTTCTGCTCTCGATACGGGACGCCAGAAGAACCATGAGGTATAGACCAAGCTCATGGTGATAAAGGGCAACTCTGTAGAAAAGCTGGAACTGTACTTGCAGTGCATGCGCATCCATCCTGTATGAGCAGCAGAGCAGGAATGATTGAAGAAGGTGTGCATCGCCTTTATATACCGAGACCATAGGTCGGGCATATGCCGCCATACGCTACTCATACGCTTTGCATACGCTACGAATACGCTCCCATACGCAACTCGTAGGTTCTGCATACGCTGCATACGCCCGAGATACGCCCGAGATACGCCCGTGATGCAAGTTGAGCATACGAGTAGCGTATGCCGGTGTACCCCCAGCATACGCCGGCGTACCCCCGGCGTATGAGAAGCATATGAGTAGTGTATGAACTATTCGCCCCTGTACGTCAAGATTTTTTGAGCATGCACAAACAAATTTGGATGGACGGACGGGAGAAAGCGTATGGCAGCGTACAGTGGCATAGGCCGGCATAAGCCGGCACATGACGGCGTATGCGTAGCATATTAGGGCGTATGCCGACGTATATGATGTAAAGCGCCTATGCCGCCATACGCTCCCGCAAAAAAGCCTAATGTGACAGCCCCTTTAGGATAGCGTGTAGCCCTAGGCCGGTGTGGGCGTCTGGTGCTATGTTATGGTGCTGTCACATTACGACGCTTCTCACCGGCGCGCCGCCAGCGCGCAAAATAATTTCTACGCGTCGAGACACATCCAACTTTTCGGCGTTTTGGGAGAAAACTCTATGTCAGCGCAGCGTGTTTATAGCGCGCGGCCAACGTGTGTCGACGTGTGCCAACGAGCCTCCATTCCCTCTCTTCCATTCCCTCCCCTTCCATTCCCTCCTCTTCCATTCCCCCTCTCCCATTCTCCCTCTTCCATTCCCCCTCTCCCATTCCCCTCTTCCATTCCCTCCTCTTCCATTCCCCCTCTTCCATTCCCTCCTCTTCCATTCCCCCTCTTCCATTCCGCCCCTTCCATTCCTCCTCTTCTATTCCCCTCTCTCCCAGTCCCCTCTCCCATTCCCCCCCTTCCATTGCCCCCTCTTCCATTCCTCCTCTTCGATTCCCCCTCTCCCATTCCCCCTCTTCCATTCCCCTCTCTTCCCTTCCCTTGCTTCCATTCCCTCCTCTTCGATTCACCCCTCTTGCGTTCCCCCCTCTTGCGTTCCCCCTCTTGCATTCCCCCCTGTGTCTGTGTGTCTGTGTCTCTGTGTGTCTGTGTGGTTTGTTTGTTGTTGTTTTACGTCCTAGCAACATCTAAGGTCATATCAGGACGGGTACCGACTTGTGACAGCGCGCATCCTGGCGACTTTATAGTGCTGTCTCACTGGGAAACCAGGCCGCCGGGACCATGACCTGGTATCCCACTCAGTCACATTATCCTGACACTGTCTGTGTGGTAAAGTATATCGGTGCCTTCTCTCTCTCTCTGTCTCTCTCTCTCTCTCACAGACAGACAGAGACAGACACACACAGAGACACACACACATTCACATATACACAGACACAGAGACACACACACATACACAGAGACACACACAGACACATGGACAAAGAGACACAGACACAGACACAGAGACACACACACAGACACAGCGACACACACACACAGACACAGAGACACACACACAGACAGACACAGGGGGGAATGCAAGAGGGGGAATGGAAGAGCAGGGAATAGAAGGAGAGGGAATGGAAGAGGGGTTATCGTGTATACCCCTTCTTACCAAACCCACTTCCACAACACACCCTTTCACTCTGTTGCCCAGAAGTTGGGGAAGAGGGGGGGGGGGTGCTCCCAGTATGTGCTGGTACTGGTAGTACCCCTATCCTCAAACTTAAAAACAAGGTTTGGCAGCAGTCATGCCTCAATGACCATGACCCACATCCACCCTAAGTTTTTCAGTTAAACAGTTCTGTTGGTGTAACCCTGACAGCCAGACAGGCCAGGCTAGGGGTTACCCCGCCCTGATGCCTCCTACCCCCCCCCCCCCCACACCCAAAGTAAGACAATACTGGTCTGCAACCCACACCCCCTCAAGCCTACCTCTTGCTACACCATGCTGGTCAGCCATGAATCAATGATGATGTGGTGATATCTTTTAAAATTTTATTGAATTTACTGAATAAGTCTTTTGTCAGTGCCGAAGCACTGGTCTTCCAGCCATTTTTCAATTCAGGGTTATTTACACAAAAGGTATATAGAATAAGGTGTACAATACCTGTTGAATAGACAATTTGCACCATGTAACACAATGAAATTCTGAAACCCAAAAGTTCCATAACAATATGGTACAGTAGTGTCATATAACAAGATCAATATTAGTCAGATCAATGTGAGTATTTACATAGTATTTAGAATGTAAGCAGAAGTTATCTTCTGTATTCAGATGGTAAATTTGTACTAAGTTTGAGTGTTCAGTTGCAGTTAGGCAAGCGGTATATAAATCTTGGTTTGTTTGGAAAATTCTAGTGTAACGCTAATGTAGCTAGTTATGTGAGTTTATGAATTATGTTGTTGGGGTGTGTAATATATGTGTACGGTGCGTATAGCCGAGAGCACTATGACGTCATGACGCGTGACCTAGAGAGCGGGAAATAAACACTTGGATACTGGACGTCGTGGAGTTCGCTTGTGTTACATGATACTACATGGTGTCAGATCGTGTACAGAAACCAAGGGTCGCTCACAAAAATAAAAACCAAGTCAACATGGCACTTACAGGCTTGAAACCGCCAATGCCGTTAAGCCTAGAAGGAAATCTGGCTATGAACTGGCGGACATGGCATCGCGCATTTGAAATATACAGCATAGCCACAGGAACAGCAACCAAGACAGAAAAAATACAATGCTGCATATTTTTACACATAGCCGGACCGGAGGCGCAAAAGTTGCACGCGACGTTCAGAATGCCGGAGAGCCAAAAAGACAAGATCGACCCCTTAATACAAGCATTTGAAGAATACTGTGTAAGGAAAACAAATATCACGGTTGTCAGGTATACATTCAACTCACATAATCAAACTAATGAGTCGATGGACACTTACATCAGGGATTTAAGGCACCGAATATCATACTGCGATTACTCAGAAATGGAGGACTCATTGCTGTGTGACAGGCTGGTGTGCGGGGTTAGAGAGAAGAGGCTGCGAGATAAGTTACTGCAAACGCCCAACTTAACATTGGACAGATGCCTGGAAATGTGTCGACTGAGCGAAAACACACACGCCCAACTACACCCGGAGGGAAGCAACCGTACGGAGGAGCAGGTAGATGCGGTGAGCAAGCAAGGAATCTACACATCACGGGCGAGCAGGAATTCAGCAGCACCACGTGACCGCACGTGGCACGACCGAGGGACACGTCCCTCTACACCGGGGACGACCTGCACCCGATGCGGATACCAACATGGCGCTTCGACATGCCCAGCAGTGGACAAACAATGCATGTACTGCAAGCGCTACGGACACTTTCAAAAGGTCTGCAGAACCCGACGTGCAAGTCGAGCTCAAGTGAACGAATTGAGCACGAATGATGACCAACAAGACGAAGGGGGCGAGCACAACGGAGGAAATGACTTGTTCGTGGGCGAGATAACTACCGAGCCACTACGCAGCAGCAACTTATGGTATGTGGAGTATAAATTACAGAACATACCGGTTAAATTCAAGCTAGACACTGGTTCCCAAGCTAATGTAATACTGCGTACTGTCTACAATGCTCTGAAAAATACCGTGTTGGAGCCTTCAAAGTGTTGTCTCGTCACTTATTCAGGTAATCACATACGACCAGATGGAGAAGTCAACATCGTTGTTGGGGGTACGCCGTTGAAGTTTCAAGTGACAACTCATGGCACACCCATACTAGGAAAGGAGGCATGTGTGCAGCTTCAACTAATCCGTCGAGTAGGAGAAATCACTGTACGAACAAAAAACGCAGTCACAACGAACAGTGCAGCTGAAGAATTGATAAAGAAATATGCTGATGTGTTCACAGGGCTGGGAAATATCAAGAGTAGGGCAAAAATACATATAGACCGTAATGTTGACCCAGTGATTGACCCGCCGAGGCGAATTCCTCATGCAATTGTAGAAAAGTGAAGCAGGAAATAGACAAAATGTTAAAATTAGGGGTTATTGTAAAGCAGGTTGAACCGACCCCATGGGTGAATTCAATAACGATTGTAAAGAAACCAAACAAAATTAGAGTCTGCCTTGACCCAACAAAGCTTAATAAAGCAATACTATATACTCCATATCCGACTAGAACGATAGAGGAAGTTATAGCGAAAGTAAGCAATGCCAAATATTTTTCGGTCATTGATGCCCATAGCGGCTACTGGCAGATAGAACTTGACACTGAGAGCTCGAAATTATGTACATTCAATACCCCATGGGGCCGGTTCAGGTACACATGGTTGCCGTTCGGCATTAAAACGGCGGGGGACATATTCATTGGGGAAATGAATAAAATATTAGCGGGTTTGACGGGTGTTAATGTAGTCGCGGATGACATATTGATATATGGGAATACGATTAAAGAACATAATGAGAACTTAGAAAATGTCTTAATCAGAGCTAGAGAAGCTAACTTGCGTCTGAACCCAGACAAATCCGTAATTTGTAAACCTGAAGTTAATTATGTAGGACACACATTAACACAAACAGGGTTGAAGCCAAATGCTGAACGCGTACGGGCCATTGTTGACATGCCCACTCCTACCGACAAAGCAGGAGTTCAACGCTTCTTGGGCATGGTAGGGTACGTGGGCAAATTTATACCGAATTTATCTGAAATTTCAAAACCCCTAAGACAGGTCTTGTGTAAAGAGGTAGTATGGTTCTGGCAAAATGAGCAAGAACAGGCATTTACTAAATTGAAGAAATTATTAATAACAGCACCTGTGCTAAAATATTACGATGTAAACGAACAAATTACACTCCAGGTCGACGCTTGTAAGTCGGGCCTAGGGGCAGCCATATTTCAGGACAATAAGCCTATTGCCATGGCGTCAAAAGCGTTGGATAACTGCCAGTCGAGCTACGCAGTAATAGAAAAAGAACTATTGGCAATGTGTTTCGGATGTGTTCGTTTTCATGAGTACATTTATGGGAAAGAAGTAATAATTGAAACTGATCACAAGCCACTTGTTGCAATCATGACAAAACCACTGCATATGTTGTCGGCCAGGATGCAACGGATGCGCATGAGGCTTCAAAATTATAATATCGTAATTAAATACATAAAAGGAACTGAAATGTTTTTTGCAGACACCCTTTCACGGGCGCACACAACCAACACAGACCCAAATAATTTGTTTGACAACGACATCTCAATTGCCACGATAGACATTGCGTTGCACATGAACGCCCGGATAGTTGCAGCCACACAGGCAGACAATACACTCATTGAGGTCACACGGTTAGTTCAAGATGGGTGGCCAGGGCAAAATAATTTAGTGAAAGCATGTGCAAAACCATTCTTTACATACAAAGATGAAATAGTTGGTAAAGATGGCATGCTGTTCAAAGGAAGACAGGTAATAATTCCTAGTAATCTACAAAAACACTTGGATACTGGACGTCGTGGAGTTCGCTTGTGTTACATGATACTACAGGGTGGGGTTGTTAATAATACACTGGACCATCTGTGACCAGTGAAGCAGTGGGACCAATCCCAGTGCATTTAGGTCTTAAATTATACATTTTTACCTGGGCTGTCTCTGTCATCGTATATGGTTGACTGGAGATAACAGAGGAACAGCAACAAATTAAAAAAGTGGGGGCTGGGGGGGGGGGGGAGAAACCGAGGCTGAGGGTTTGGTGGTCTGCCACTTACGGTATGGTGACGCCATGGAACATACTTTACTGCAACTGCATAAGGGCCTGCCCAATCCGATGTACTCTTAGTGAGTTTTTAAATTCTAGGTAAGAGGACGCTGCCCTGGTTCTGGTTGGTAGGTTGTTCCACATCATGCTGCCTTTGTAAATTGGTGCTTTAATTAGTTTGTTTGTCGAAGGCTTGGGGACATTGAGTAGAGTGGAATCAGCCCGTCTAGTATTCCTTTTTGTGTTTTCTATATATTGGGTATCTCTGGCTCTTCTGTACATAAGTGATAGGAGATGTGAATCTCTTCTAACCATTAGGTAATCTAGGTTTGCTTTGTCATGCATTTCCTGTACACTTAGTGTTTTGCCCCAATAAATTGTTCTTAACGCCCGGTTTTGGATCCTTTGTAGCTTAGTCAGTTGCTGCTTTGTGAGCAACCCATAAATTATATCATTATAGTCTATTATTGGTAGAACTGTTGATTTATACAGCAGTAGAGCAGTGTTTTCGCTTATGAAGCTCCGCATCTTCCTGATTGTAGTCATTTTTAGTGCCAATGATTGAGTTAGTCTAGCCAGCTCTTGATTCCCATTTAAGGTAGAATCAATCACTGTTCCTAAGTACCTCTTTGCACTTGCCTCCTTAATTTGATTTCCGCCAATTTGCAGTGTTATGGGTTGTGCCCTTGCCTTCCTTGCTTTGGTGCCATAAATGACAAACTCGGTTTTATTGGTGTTAAGGGATAGTTTGTTTTCACTACACCACAGGTTAACCCTGGTCAGCACTGTCCGAACCTGATCAGTTGCTATTTGGAAATCTTTATTGTGTACTGTGAGTGCTGCATCGTCTGCAAATAATGTGAATGTTGCATCCTCTGATATTTGGGGTAAATCATTTATAAAGATTAAAAACAGAAGGGGGCCCAGGGTTGAACCCTGCGGAACTCCAGTTTTTATAGTCCTGATGGTTGACTCAGTGTCATTAAGTTTTGTGTATTGTTTCCTATTAGTTAAGTAGTTGGCCATCAATGTACAGGTTTTCTTCACCAATCCTGCTTTCTGGATTTTCTGCAATAGTATTCTATGGTCAATTGTATCGAAAGCTTTTTTGAAGTCGAGGTATACTGCAATTGTAAGTTCACCTTTGTCCATGTTGGTCAATAACTCATCCATAAGAGAGGCCAATGCCCTAGTTGTTGATCTGTCTTTTCTAAATCCATTTTGTTGGGTGGTTAGGTATTTTGAAGACTCTAAAAATGTTTTTATCTCATCATGTATTATTTGTTCTATGATTTTGCCAGGAAGAGGGAGAATAGATATTTGGCGCAGCTCACTACAGTATCTTGGGTTATTGGTCTTTGGGATGGGTGAAACTGTAGCTAGTTTCCAGCTTTCTGGAAAAATACCAGTGTTGACCACTAGGTTATACAGGTAAGTGAATTCATTTATAAGTGCAGTAATTGAAACCTTCATTAGGGCTGAGCTGATGTCTTTAATGCCAGATGACTTATATGCTGATGCAGCATTGACCTTTCTGAGGATTTGCTCCTGTGTTATCTCAGTCAAATCATACGTCTGATCATTGGTGGTGACCATGTAGGTGTCCTGACTATCTACAGCCTGGTCAAACTTTCTGGCAAGATTCTCACCTACATCAATAAAGTAGTTGTTAATTTCAAATATATTTTTTATTATCCTTACTGTTGAATTTTGTTCATATTATTCCTAGCCATATTGATTGCTCATTATTCACATGCTTTTAGGACCCCCCAACATCCTGGCACCAGTTGGACCATTGTGGGTTGCACTTCCTCTGTAGCTCAGATGGCAGAGTGTTGGTCTCAAGATCAGAGGGTAACTGGTTTGAATCTTGGAACTGCAATACTTTAAAAAAAAAGAATATCCTACTACTTTTTTTGTAATGTATAATTATATCAATATTAATAAATATGCCTTTACCTAACTCGACATTGCTCGACGTTATCTGACTGGGCTTTAGCCGGTTCTGCTCTACCCGACTCGGCTCTACCCGGCTCTGCATTGTCCATGTTGCCGGAAACATGCATAATTCAAAATCCCTGGCTACGGGCTTGATATGATAAGTAACATAGATACCGTTCGGAGCATGCGTTGCTATGGACCGAATTGACTTCCGGTAGTAAATCTAAGCGTAGATCAGTTCTTACCTGGCCACCGTCATTGACGTACTGATACTGCTTGAGTTGAATTTTAATACGCTGGACTACACAAGATGCCGAAAGTGAAGTCAGTGGTAGGGAAGTATTCCAAGGCCTTGTTGAGATCGATGGAATCCTCCGGGGACGATTGTGTTGGTGTTTTCCAGGAAAAAGATTCATCGGGCAGGCGGTTATCGGCCGCACAGTTACAAATGGACGAGCTGGACTCGGTTCCACCTGTGCCATCAACGTCTAATGATACGGGTTTGCTAACACTTGGTAATATAGCTGCGTTACTGGATGTAAAGCTGAAGTCATCTCAAGAGCCGTTGCTAGATCGTATCTGCCGGCTGGAAGAGTCATATCGCACTGGAGGACAATATGTGGGTCGGTTGGATGAGCATCCGATTTCCAATGATGGCGTAACGGAGGATTCAGTTGTTACGGTTCTTCGCGCTGACGACGTTTCAGAAGTTCGTCCGAACAGATTATGCAGTGTTGGAACCGTTGTGCACACGGCAAAAGGTAAAGTGTGTCTAAATTCTTGTTGTGGTCATCGAGCATGTAAACGGGCATCGTCGGATTTGGATGGTGATACAGACAGTGATGGTTCAATGATGCGGGAACTAATACATTATGCGGGTAAAAAGGCGAGAAGAGCAAAGACTTTTAAATTGGTTCCGCATAAGTATGTAATCAGAAATGAGAAGAAGGGGAAGGTACAACAAGGTGAATCAACTTGGTTCGAATATCTAGCAGCGATTCGTCGCATGGTGAAGCGAGGTGACGTTCCGGTATCCTGGGAGAAACATTTAGAGGAGCATGTTGACACTATTTTGGAGATGGCTCAAAATTACTCCTGGCGTACGTGTCTCACGTACAGTGAAAAAATTTTCAATATGATAGCAGATAAACGGTTACCGGGAGGTTGGGAGGATCAAGGCAGAATTGTGGAAGTTAGGCGAGATGTATGTGGTCTTGGGAAGCGTATCGATAATACTGTGAGTGCTACTGCATGGTCGAGTCCAACTGAGTACAAAAAAGGGGTGGATACTCGCCCGTGTATTATTTGGAACCGTGGAGGTTCATGTGGACACACTGGTGACCATGGTGAAGGAAATAATAAGTTTAGTCATATTTGCTCTTACTGTGCGTTTAAATTGAGGAAGAAACATACGCACAAAGAAATCGATTGTAAAACTAAGCAGCATGCAAGGGACACCGTTGGAGACGAATCATCTACTCGTGCAAAGCATTTTTAATTGGCAGCTGGTCTGGGGCTGCGTGTGCTGTTAAGAATGTGCGTGTATCTTCGGAGCAAGTTCAGTGTATCAAGTCTAACTCTACAGATGGCGCCACCATGCAGTCGTCGACAGTTAACCCAGTCGGCAATGGCCGGAGTGAGGTCAGTGCGGTAGCTCTGCCGGTGGCGTGTCGGCCTGTTAGTAACTCGATTGTGTCTGATCAACGGGGTTCCTCGGGGTGCTCTGATTTGCTTGTTAATGATTGTAGTAATACTCATGGGATAATGGGTTCTGGGGCTTCAATAACGACCCTTTCACGTCCCCTGGGAAACATCGTTAGGAGAAATTCATTAACTTTGTGTAAAAGACGGCTTGCGCCACCTAGAGTATTATCAGCGGACTGCAAGTTCCAGAAACTTCAAATTGGTGGTACCACTAGTAGCTTTCAGGAAAATAGTGTTAATCGGAATAACATTTCTATTCAAATGGCACGGGGTAGGAAAAAATTACGTTATAAATGGTTTAGTAAATCGGAGCGCACCTTGTTAAATATTAATCGTAAAACTGGGTATGGAACTGGAATCGAGTTTAAACACATAGGTACGGCGCCACATCAGGCACCATTGACAATAATTCCGGCACCGGCTGGGTTCGTTGGATGCGGTTGTCCTGGTAACAGCCAAACATTGACTACTGGTGCCCGTCACACGGGTTTTAAACTACCGTTAGCAGATGGTTTAGTTAATGGACTGCCGCCACTGGACAGATTCGGTACTTGCTTGTCAGCAAATTCGAATATGAACGATACAAACTGTGTATCAGTGCTTGACTCTGAATTGAACACAAATGAACTGAAAGAGGTTGGCCCAGCCGCTGACTTAATTAATATTTCTCCTTGCCTTGTATCTCATTCTTCTCATTTAGACAGTCCAGATGCTATGTTTCATGTTCCTGTTTATTTTGATTGTTCTGGTACATTGAAGAATGAGATAGGATGTTTTTCTATTTCCACGGATCTCACGGGTCCACATTGTATTCTTGGTAATACTGACCTTGATAATGCTGCGATTATCAGGAGTTCGGTCTCGGACTCACCCAACTTTTTAGTTAATAAAAAGGATCGAAATACTGGTAGTCTCGATCCAGCTGTTAGTGTACTTAAAAGTGTTAAAGACGGTTCACCTGCTAAGATCGTTGGTTCCGTTAATGGTTTGTTAAAAATTGATAATGTTACACATGGTGTTAATTGTGTTGATGTTAATGTTTTGTTAGATCCACAAATCTATGGTGATAATGTTGTCGGCTTCTGTGATAAGTCACCACTAGATTGCCTCCCTTTTGTACTAGAAAAGTGGCCAACGTTAGTTGTTAATTCTACAATGTGTGTTCCTTATGCAAATATTTTTAGTAAAGTTAGATCTTCTGGGATGCCTAATTATTTGTCGGCTAAGATTCCTGTGCCTTCAGGTCTGATTATTAAAAACTGGAGGGCGTTGTTGACAGAATATGAAGATAAGGAACTGGTATCATTTTTAGAGTTTGGTTGGCCAGCCAACTTTACTGGCTCCTTTGTCCCATCTCCAACGTTGATTAATCATGCTCGTTCTAAGGAAGATTTGTTTTGGATTGATAATTACGTTGATACTGAATTACTTCATGGTGCGTTGTTGGGTCCTTTTGGTGATCCACCCTTTTGTCCATGGGCACAAATTAGTCCTATTATGACCCGCCCCAAGAAAAATACTGATGAACGAAGAATAATAGTTGACCTTAGTTATCCCCGGGGGCGGAGTGTAAATTCTGGAATTAATAAGGGTTTTTATCAAGGGAAGCCGTATAAATATAATCTCCCCACTATAATGTCCTTAGCTAAGGAGGTTACAAAATTGGGTAAAGGTTGTTTTATGTGGTCAATTGATTTGGCAAGGGCATATAGACAGTTACGGACTTGCCCCTTGAGTGTGCCGTTGTTTGGTATTAAAGTTAATGAAAAATTTTATTTCGATATTGCTCCACCGTTCGGGTGTCGGACATCGTGTATGGCTTGTGCTCGAACGACAGCTGCTGTGGTTTATTTGATGAGGAAAATGGGATTTTTTGCTTTGTGTTTTTTGGATGATTTTGTGGGGGTGGAAAATTCATTGGTTAAAGCGCAAAAGGCATATGATTATGTCCTAAAATTGACTGCATGTTTAGGTTTGAAATTGTCGTTTAAAAAATGTGTTCCTCCTACACAAACTTTAATTTGGTTAGGCTATGAGATAAATTCAAAAGAGTTATTTGTTCGTATTCCTGATGAAAAGCTGCTAGATATTTTATGGGAGTGTAAAAAGTGGATCGTTGGTAGAGAGGTTACGCGTAAGAATGTGCAAAGGCTGGTAGGGAGGTTACAATTTATTTCTAAATGTGTCATGTCTGCACGGGTTTTTATGAATAGAATTTTAGATTTTCTTCGGAATACACCATTTATAGGAAAGGTTAAAGTTACGGATATGTTAATTAGAGATATAGCTTGGTTTTTGCGTTTCTCAGAAGGTCGTAATAAACTAGTTTTATTGCATCATAGCCCTAACAAAAGGTGGATCATCGAGTGTGACTCTTCATTGCATGGTGGAGGTGCATTCAGTCCAACACATTACTATTCTGAGATGTATTCATCGAAATATTTGGAAAATAAATTTCATATTGCACAGTTAGAAGCTGTGAATTTAGTAGTTGCCTTAAAGCATTTGTCTCCTCCTGATCCCCATGATTATCGTATTGTAATAAACACCGATAATGCTGCTTCCCAACAGGTGTTATCTACTGGTGCTGGGAAGGATCCGGTATTATGCGCTTGTGCCCGCGAAATTTGGAGGTTTGCAGCCACATATTCTTGTGACGTACAAGTTGTCCATAAGCCTGGAAAGGACCTGGTATTAGCAGATGCTCTAAGTAGGTTGTTCTTGGATAATAAATTTAAAATAATTGCTGATAATTTATGTCAGCAAAAGTTATTGACTAAAGTACATGTTTCTTTTAATGAGCAGGTCCTCGATGTTTCTTTATGAATGGGTCCGCTGCATATTGATAATTTCTTTTTTTTGCCTTTATCAATTTGCAGAGAGTAGACGGGCGTTAGTACATAGGATAGGTGTGTACTTCTCAGCAGGATTAGCAGCAGGGACTTGGAGAAATAAAAGGGTACAGTTTAGGGAGTATCTAATGTTTTGCAAGAATATTGGTGACAATCCTAAGAGACCCAAAATGAAGACGGTAATGTTGTATGCTTTATATTTAAATGATAACCTAAAGACAGAAGGAGCGGTTAAGAATTATATGAGTGGAGCAAGGACTTGGATAAGATTGATGAAGGGAAATACTGAATCATTTGACTGTTATGCTATGACTGTAATTAAAGCCGGGATTTGTAAACTTAAAAATAATACTGTAAATAGAGCATATCCATTAAAGATTAAACATATTAAAGTGATAATTATAAAATTTAACAAAATTAAAGATGATGGCCTTGTGTTGATTGTTGCATTACTAATAGGTTATCTGTGTTTATTAAGACAATCTAATTTATTTTACTCCGAGGTGACTGGTGATGGCGGTCACATGCTGCTCAGGGAAGACATCAAGGCACACGAATCACATCTAACAGTAACAATTAGAAGCACTAAGACCACACACAGACCGCAGGATGTGTACAGTATTGAGCTACCACAAGGTGCAAGTCAAAACTTCTGTCCAGTGCGGGCTTGGTTCAAGTACATAAAGCTGACTCCACTGCAAGAAGGTGCACCAGCATTCATGATGAATAATGGAAATCCTCTGACTGCAAAAGTGTTTAATAAGTGCATGCAAGCAGCATTAAAAGCATGTGGTTATACATGGTGGCCGATGGTAACATGTCACAGTTTACGACGAGGAGGAGCACAAGAGTATGCACGAGTGGGGATGCCTATAGACTGTATAAAAAGACTTGGGAGATGGAAATCGAATAGTGTATTTAATTATGTAAATAAAAATTGTTTTGGTTAGGAAGCATCATCTCTCCTGTTCCAAATTTGGCTGAGAGATGATGATCCCAGTGTGAAATTTGAATGATGGTGGCTGTGAGAAATGAAAGTGCAAATGTGAGTGAGTGTGCCAGATGTGAGCTCAGAGTGTGACCGTGAT
>JASIRB010003912.1:0-13998 GCA_030323885.1 Branchipolynoe longqiensis
TGCGCAACATGGGTAACTGAGATCGCGAGGCTGTGTATTCGCAGTAGATTTCAAAGCGACTATTGGCACCACCTATATTGTAATTCTGAACTAACCAAATGGTCGCCGACTGATGCGCCACCTACTGTAAATTCCTTGAAACCGATATTACGCAGTTAACGAAACTGCGTAGTAGATTAAAATTGACCAGTGGCGCCATCTATAATGTTCTTGTAAACTAACGAATGGCCGCTGACCGACGTGCCATCTACTGTAAATTCAAAGCAATGGCTATGACGCAGTTAGCGAATCTAGACACTTCGACCAGAGCCTTTCAACCGATCAGACGTGTTACCTTGCTGTAGATTTGCCATCCCACCCACCCAACTAATGACATAAATCGATAGGGTTAAGTGGCTGAAATCCTCAAACTATATAAATCATCAACATCTTGAATCTAACCTTCACGAGCTAAAATAGAAAGAATAAATGCCACTATATACTACTGTCTCACGTTTTGTTCAATTATTGAACTTATGTAGGTGTTTAATTCACCCCGCAATCACCACAACCCACTGAAGGCCGTCAGGAAACACTAACAAACTCATGTCACCTCCTGACTGCGCGTAGGACAAACACACCACACATTCTTTGTGCGGGTTACATTCATTGACTATGCAGGGTTCATTTTTTCTTCTTTTTTGTCTTAAAGATTTATTCTGCCTTTCATGGATAAGTGAAGAGTTCAGGTGCAAAACCACGTAAACCCCAAGCCAAAAGTGGAGAGAAACATTAGAATCAAACCTTAAGAAAGTTTGTATTTCCATATTCCTACTGTATTTGTGTACTGCTCCATAACCATGTGATCATATGAAAAGTGCAATTAGTGAGCTTAAAACTTATTTCCAGGTACAAATCTTTTATTTAAACTCAATTTTTGGATTGGAGTTTACATGGTTTTGGACCTGAACTCTTCAACTCTGAATAGGCTTGGTTTCACCATTAGACAGTTGGTCGATAGAAAGCCTGAGCATACACTTTTACCAACCCAAGGGATTTTTAACCTCCCACATCACATATACATGGTATGAGGGCAACTGGCCTTTGATGACGCTGCAAGATATACACAGCGGTGGAAATCTATATTGGCAGAGGTGATGGTATGGGGAATTGAACCATCGACCTTCAGATTAGGGGTCTGACCTAGAAATAAGTCAAACCCTCTAACCACTCCGCCACACTGAACAGAAATTTCAATCACGTCCAATTGGTTTGCTTTCTTCTGCATCCCCTTGCAATATCCCAGTAATAGTAATACTTAGTACGAAGATAGGTAACAACAACTATAAACAGTTTAAATCATCAGTTTGACGTGGCTGGCGTTCAAACCTGGCATTTCACTCCTATGACCTGCCACAAGGAACGCAGGCGCTAACTCTTTTGGGTGTTCGGCCATTTTGTTTAGTCCCTTTCAGAAAACATGCATTACTGTCACAGTCCTTACATACAAACCATCCAACTCTCACAAGACTTCTTTCACAAAACTCACAAAACTTCATTCTGAGTGACATTGTAATTTGCCCTATAAGCAGAGAAGACAAGTGTCTTTCTGCTGACAATGAATGAGAACCACAGCTGAGATGTACAGGAATGTCTCTGTTATTTCTGTGTAGCTCATGATATATGCCCCAGGTGGTAAATCAATAAACATTTTCCACAGAGGATGCACAGTCAACTGCTACCCAAATTAGTTCCACTGCCATCAGAGGGTGGGTTGGTGGTGAAAATCCTCTATAGGACATTTTACACACAGTGTGCTGCCCTGCAGAGTTGTAAACCACTGCCTTGTGGTACAGGTTCTTGACAGAACCGAAGGCTAAGGGAGCAAACCCTAAGCAGAAAACCATGTCACTGTGGCAGCATTAAGGGCGTTGATGTATAGAACTCCCAACATCTCCTGATCAGCCACTGCAGGGACAAATAGTTTTGCGCCTGTCTGGACATGTTCTTGCCGGTGTGAAACCTCTATTTGCTCCCTGAGAGAGTGCCACTGGTAACTTGCAAAAGACAGGAGCACTTCAACACTTTTGCTGGTAGCTTTCATGAAAAGCAGTCTTTGTCGCATCGTGACTGACAGCATGATGATGATGATGATGATGCACTGGATATCTGGAACATTGTCGCTGCCATCTGAGGTTTGGTTGGGGGTTGAAATCCTCTATAAGGGTTTTTCCAAACTTCATGCTGCACACTGAGCTGCTACCCACAATGATGGTTCTTGCCGCTGCCATCAGAGGGCGGGTTGGTGGTGGAATTTGCCCACTGATGCCCCACCCACACACCGGCACACCCGTTCGACATACCCACTCATATCTACATCCATACACACCCACACCAAAATCTACATCCACATTCACCCCCACCTCCACAGCTACACCAAGACACACACACCTACACCAACACACACCTACACCGACACACACACACCTATACCAACACACACACCTACACCAACACACACACCTACACCAACACACACATCTACACCAACACACACACCTACACCGACACACACACCTACACCGACACACACCTACACCAACACACACACCTACACCAACACACACACCTACACCGACACACACACCTACACCAACACACACCTACACCAACACACACACAGCTACACCAACACACACCTACACCAACACACACACCTACACCAACACACACCTACACCAACACACACATACACCGACACACACACCTACACCAACACACACACATACACCGACACACACACCTACACTGACACACACACCTACACCAACAGACACCTACACCAACACACACACCTACACCAACAGACACACCTACCCACACAACCGCGCAACCCACATACACGCACCCAACACACCAACACCCACCCCACACACCTACACCAACAAACACACTTACACCAACACACACACACCTACACCAACACACACACCTACCAACACACAAGTACACCAACACACACACCTACACCAACACACACACCTACACCAACACACACACCTACACCGACACACACCTACACCAACACACACACCTACACCAACACACACACACCTACACCAACACACACACCTACACCAGCCCACACACCTACACCAACACACACACCTACACCAGCACACACACATTCACCAATACACCCACACCTACACCAACACACACACCTACCCACACACACGCGCACCCCACATACACGCACCCAACACACCAACACCCACCCCACACACCTACACCAACACTCCCACGACAAAACCCATGTCCACATTCACACCCACACCCACATCCACAACCACCCACACCCACATTGAGACCCACACCTACACCCAACACCCACACAGCCGTATCCACCCCTAGACCTCCTCCCCACATCCTCACCCACCACCTACATCCTCACCCACCACCTACACCCACAATCACCCACATCTACATTCACACCCACCCATATACTCACCTACACCCACACCCACATTCATACCTACTCCCCACATCCTCACCCACACCACCTACACCCACAATCACCCACATTTACATTCACACCCACCCATATACTGACCTACACCCACACCCACATTCATACCTACTCCCCACATCCTCACCCACACCACCTACACCCACAATCACCCACATCTACATTCACACCCACCCATATACTGACCTACACCCACACCCACATTCATACGTACTCCCCACATCCTCACCCACACCACCTACACCCACAATCACCCACATCTACATTCACACCCACCCATAAACTGACCTACACCCACACCCACATTCATACGTACTCCCCACATCCTCACCCACCACCAACACCCACATCCACCCAAACACCTACACCCACATCCTCACCCACCACCAACACCCACATCCACCAAACACCTACTCCCCACATCCTCACCCACCACCAACACCCACATCCACCCAAACACCTACACCCACATCCTCACCCACCACCAACACCCACATCCACCCAAACACCTACTCCCCACATCCTCACCCACCACCAACCCCCACATCCACCCGGACACCTACACCCACATCCTCACCCACCACCAACACCCACACCCACCCCCACACCCACACATGCACCCATATCTACACAGCCACACCCCCATACACCCACATCAAACCCCTCACCTACTTCCCACATCTCCTCCGACCACCCACACCCACACACACATCCCCACCACCTATCCCCCACATCCATCCACCCCACATCCCCACACCCACACCCATAGAGCTATACCCGTAGCTATACATACGTTGAACTATGAGGTTAAACTGTCTTAAAGAGCCTTTAATGCATCAGTTAGCTAGTTTTACCGCACCTCCCTCACTATTACCGCCCAATTGTGCGATCTTCCGATAGGCAAACCGGAAGTAGAAGACGAGTGCAGCCTCATTGGCTTTATTTACTACACATTCGCAGACAGGATAGCCGAATGTGTTGAGTGTCTGTCTTCCGTGTTGGTAGATCGTGGGATTCGAATTGCCAGATTCAAACCCTGGTCGAGTCAAACCAATGACTTAACAAATTTATACTTGTCGCTACCTAGCCTGGCACTCAGCATTAGTAGGATTGGGCAAGGAGCAGTGGAATGAGGTAGACCGATTGTCTGCAATTGAAATTTTCTCTGCTTCATCAACTAATATATAAAAAAAAGAACATAAATATTCGCTGAATTAAATTTGAAAGGAACAAAGCACAAGATAGTGTACCTGTGTTATGTGCTTTGTGGGTTTTTGTTATAATATCTACACTTATTGTAATATAAATGTTATAATGTGAGAGGGGATTTTTTATATTTAGCTAACAAAGCTGATATACAAATTATTAGTCGACCAAGGCCATAGTTTATATGGCTTATTCCGTTAATCATTCCTCAATTATTGTGGGAAGATTGATGTTATGGCACTTCTTAGTGGACATTAAAATTCCCTGAAACGCTTTGATTGACCCATCGTGGGAAAAGCTACCTCCGCGTGGCGATTCTGATATCATGCTGGTTGGTTGTTGCAGTTTTACGTCCTGGCAACATCTAAGGTAATATCAGGACAAGTGCCTACTGACTTGTGACAGTGCACACTCATGTGCATGACTTCATAGTGCTGCCCCACTGGGAAATCAGGCCACGTGCACCATGACCCAATATTCCCATTCAATCACATTATCCAGACACTGAGCCAACCAGTCCTTGCCCTATCTTATTAATGCCGAGCGCCAGGCTAGGAAGCGACAAGTATCAATTTTATAAATCATTGGTTTGACTCGACAAGGAACCAATCTCCCGATGTGCCGCACGTGAGGCCCGCGCTCTACCGATTAGGCCACCGCGTCTGGAGCCTGCTATAGTATCAGGACTAGTATGATTTAAATGTCCCTCTACCACGCACTGTTGTAGGCAACCGCTATGTTGATGACGTCATAAAATATCAAGTGATGGAGATGTTTTAACAAATTTAATAATTCCCGAAAGTGGATGGTCGAAAACATAACAATCAATGGAGACCAGCTAGATAAGCATCGCTTTTCTGGGATCCTTTCTGTCTGTAAGGAATTTGTATGCATTTATTGTATCACCTCAATTTATTGTAGACATACCTTGCAGAGAGTTAAAATAAAAGAATTGAATTGATAAAGAACTATTAACACAAGTGTAACCCTACTGGCTATTTCCAATGGCCGATGCCAAATGAAGATTGTATTTCCCCTAAACCATGATGAAGGCAAAACAATGAAAGTAACTAGGGTTACCAGCACCACAATTGGTCATTAGGCCTCAGTCCAACATTGAATATCCATTTCCTGCCGCAATCGTGATATCTATCAGTAATCCCCGACATCTGCTCCCATTCACCGGACGTGGTAGCCGAATTGGTAGAGCGCAGGCTTCCCGTGCGGAAGGTCGGGAGTTCGAATCCCAGCCGAGTCAAACCGATGACTTATAGAATTGATACTTGTCGCTACCTAGCCTGGTGCGCGGCATTAATAGGATAGGACAAGGACTGGTTAGATTGGTGTCAGGATAATGTGACTGTGTGGGATATTGGGTCATGGTGACGGTGGCCTGGTCTCCCAGTGGGGCACTGCTATAAAATTGCCATTTCTACGTGCTGTCACAAGTTGGTACCGGTCCTGATATGACCCTAGATGTTGCTAGGACGTAAAACAACAACAAACAACGCTATGCCCGCCCCTGTTCATACTTTGTTATGATATGCTTTATCCGGGCAAACATTGTCAGTGTTTTTGTTTACAAAATAATAGGACTGGATGAATGAAATTGGAAAATCAATCTCAATCAATCAATAGTTCCATCCTCTAGTCAAGGGTTGGATGCAATGGTTCTCCACTTGTCCCGATGTTGTGCTGTTCTGATAGACTGTGAATAATTCAAGCCTGTCCACTGTGAAATATTTGTAAACCATGATGTTCTTGGTCTCCCTCTCCCTCTGCTGCCATTCACCTTCCCTTCCAACAATGTACGGTATATTGAACTCTGACGAATTATGAAGTAAGTAGATTGATTTTGCGTTCAAAATCAATCTACTTACTTCATAATCTGCCAGATAAGAATCTATAAATAACTGTTGCTAGTTGGTTATTGTAAGGAAGTCTTTACACTTACAAGGGGACGAGTGTAGTGAGGTGGACTCACCTCCCCAAGTAAAATGCCGCTATGTACAACTTTCAGCCACATAGCATGTTGTATTAATTAACTGAATAATCATTACCTGCAGCAATAAAGGCTTCACAAGTTGATACTTGTCGCTTCCCAGCCAGGCACTCGGCATTATTAGGATAGGGCAAGAACTGGTTGGCTCAGTGTCAGGATAATGTGACCGAGTGGGATATCAGGTCATGGTGCTAGCGGTCTGAAATCCCACTGGGGCAGTACTATCAAGTCGCCATGAGTGCGCCCTGTCACAAGTCTCAATTATATATTTAAATCAAATGTAGATAATTGTTTCGGTTTTGAAAAGGTGATGCTTTTATCAGACTATGCAGCTTTAAGATGGATATCAACTGGTTTTGTATTAAAGTTGCATAGTCTGATGGTTTTGAATTTCTGCATTTTTTCTGAGATAAATATATTAGATCAATCACTAGTATCTACTTTAAATTAGTTCAAAGTTACTTTTATTTTAAATGGTAAACTTTTGAGATATTGTGGGTGCAAACATGGAAAATTAGTTTTGGCAAGTTTGCCAAAACTCTGACACCATAGACTTCTGCAGTAACAGGTTCTGTTAAATTGACTCAGTATTGCCTTCTACGCAGAAACAAATGCTTAATAACTGCATCAGTATCTAAGTTAGATGTGTAAAATTAAATCTCGATAATTGGTTCAGTTTTGAAAATTTGATATTTCATCGGACTATGCAGCTTTAATCATCTATGATGGAATGAGAGAAGGAAGAGTTTGTTAAGTAAACAGCAGCAATAACAACACCAATAAAACTAAAGAGACTGCAATTATCACCAAAAAAACACTTAGTTGTAGTTTGTGAGCTGCTCCCATTCAACTGCTCTGTCTGTGAGAGCGCTTCAAGGATGTCCAGAAACTAGGTCAGATACTATGGTAACATGATTGCTTGTTGGAGTTTTACGTCCTGGCAACATCTAAGCTCATATCAGGACTGGTATTGACTTGCAACAGTGCGCACTCATGGCAATGTTATAGTGCTGCCCTACTGGGATACCTGGCTTCCGGCACCATGACCCGATATCCCACATTATCCTGACACTGAGCTGACCAGTCCTTTGCCCCATCCTATTAATGCCGAGCGCCAGGCTAGGAAGCGACAAGTATCAATTGTCTGAGTCATTGGTTTGACTCGACCGAGAATCGAACTCCCAATCTCCCGCACGCGAGGCCTGCGCTCTATCCATTCGACCACCGCGCCCGGTGCTATGGAAAGAAGAAGCTGGATGGACGCTGTGTCCGTGTACTCGACGTTGATTGGCTAAGCTTTAACCAGAAGTATTTTTATTGGTGGCGATAGCTATCACGTGACCCTGCAGCCTCGTTCTGGCGCATGCTCAGTTATTTGCGTTTGAGTCATAGTTGCGTTGTCACGTGACAACGCGCTGCTTGTTTTACTCCGCTGTGTGGTTGTGTGACTGTGTGGGCGGAAGACATTTACACTATTCACACTTGTCGGGTCTTTTGTGAAAAGTGACTAATCATGTCGCTTCAGCCTTTACATCGTTCTGACATGACCGCCATATAATGGCAGCTCCAGTGGAATATTTACACACGTCATGATTGAATATGCCTATTTTGTTCTTTGTTGACTTTGAAAGTGACCATTGGTTGCTATTCATGCCGGGATTCTATATTGGGTAATCTGAGAAAAGCTGTGAGGCGTCTTGGTTAAAAGTGCATCTTTTGGGGTCAGTCGGCGAAATGGCCCTCCTCAGTCAAATGACGTAGTAGAGCGATGCAGATTGGAGAGGATTCATGCAGATTGGTGAAACTGATCTGGGGATTACCAAGTGGCGCCACCTGTCGGCTTCTAGATGAACTATTGCAAGGAAGGATGTTTGTTTGTTTGTTGTTGTTTTACGTCCTAGCAAATCTAAGATCATATCAGGATGGGTACAGACTTGTGACAGCGCGCACTCATGGCAACTTTATAGTGCTGCCCCACTGGGAAATCATGCCGCCGGCACCATGACCCGATATCCCACTCAGCCACATTATCCTGGCACTGAGCTAACCAGTCCTTTCCCTATCCTATTAATATCGAGTGCCAGGCTAGAAAGCGACAAGTATCAATTTCATAATAAGTCATTGGTTTGACTCTACAGCGAACAGAACTCCCGTCATCCCGACCTTCCGAACGCGAGACCAGCGCTCTATCGATTCGGCCATGGCGTCCGGCGCTCGTCCTCTGGATGCTCACCTCGCCGTGACGTAATCTGAAACTGCTGGGATATTGGAGATATATCCCGGCTCTCTATCCATGAACCGCCACTGGATAATTAGGTCAACTCAGGTAGTACCCAGCGTCAGGTTAATGTGACGTAAGCTTACAAAAAATGAACTGACACCCCGAAATGAGTCAGGTTGCACCCCTATGCATTTTGAGTAATATGCCGTCAATGTTGACGCGGGTGAAATTATTGATTATTTTTGTTATCCCATAAAACTTGCCTTTCCTGGGTATATTTACATGTCCCATGGATAAAACTATGTTTATAACATCAAAAAGTATTTTTATTACACATTTTTTAAATGTGCATTCAATAGAATGATCCGGGAAAACCTTGACTTGTAAAGTCAATTTTCTAAGATATCTATTTTTTAATGCGCGACAGAATGTTCGGCCATTATTTTGTAATAATTTCTTAAATTTTCAGCATTGAAGAATAAATTTGGTATCATTTTGCTGCTTCCACTCTGCTCTTTCTGAATATGACCGTGGCTTAGTTTCCTTGTTTGTGAAAATATGACTCATTCCGTGGTGTTAATTCCTTTAATTTCTTATTTATTTATTAAAGGCACAGCGCAGAGTTCATGTCGAGTCAAACCACTGACTTACAGAATTGATACTTGTCATTTCTTCACCTGGCGATTGGCATTAATAGGATAGCGCAAGGACTGGTTAGCTCAGTGTCTGGCTAATGCGACTGAGTGGAATATCAAGCTATAGGTGTTGTCGGCTTGGTCTCCCAATGTGGCAGCACAATAAAGTCACCATGAGTGTCGCACTGTCACAAGTTAGTGTCAGTCTTGGTATGACCTTAGATGTTGCCAGGACGTAAAACTCCAAAAAACCAAACAACAACGATTCGGCCACTTAATTGTAAACGGTTGATTCAAAATAAATGGGCGCTTCCACACTGTCCTGCAGCCAACCACTGCACGCACCTGATATCCCACTCAGTCGCATTATCCACATACTGAACAAACCAATCCTTGCCCTATCCCAATAATGCTGTGTGAGGCAAGGGTTTGTTCGTTGGGATTTTACATCCTAGCAACACCTAAGGTCATATCACTTATCAGGCCGGGTACCGACTCGTGACAGTGCTTATTCATAATGGCTTTATAGTGCTGCCTCACTGAGTAACCAGGCCATTGGTATCATGGCCCAATATCCCACTCAGTCAAATTGCATCGTCATTGGAAACATGCCCTGACCCTTGTACATACATATATATATATATATATAAATGTTCTCAAATGCACTACACACCCCTGCACGCTGATCCCCTTCCCACCCCTACTCCACCCCTACTACACCTTCGTTCAAAACCTATTACCTAATGTTTTCCTTTAAATTGACATAAAACCCGTTGTTTCAACTATTTGATCCAATATTCTCTGTCACTAATGACATGCCATATAATTATAATATAGTAGAAATGACTAATTGTACAAATGACCAATTGTAGAAATGACAAATTGTAGAAATGACAAAATATAGAAGTGATGAATAGTAGAAATGACCAATTGTACAAATGACAAATTGTAGAAATGACTTTGTAAGGACGGTCCTAGTCAGTCAAGTGTAAAAGAATAACATTGGTTTCAACCCATTCCGTCAGTCAGTCTGCCTATAACGGATCTGTCACTATAACGGGATCTTGCTCCAGTCCCATGGGTGTTCGTTATAGACAGAGTAGACTGTATGTACATCAAGGCAGATCTAATAGACAGTGTACAATAATGGTTCAACAATATGTTATGGTTGAATAATAGCTGGATTTTTGTTTTAGATTTTGTTTCTCTTTTAATAATGAGGTGTTAGGCACATATGGTGGACTAGAGTGTGTAGTGCTAATTGGTAATGTGGCTGTCTAGTAGTGTTAGTGTTAGGCATCTATGGTGGTTTACAGTCTGTGTAGTGCTGGTTGGTAATGTGGCTGTCTAGTAGTGTTAGTGTTAGTGTTAGGCATATATGGTGGATTAGGTGTGTAGTGCTGGGTGGTAATATGGCTGTCTCGTAGTGTTAGTGTTAGGCATCTATGGTGGATTACAGGGTGTGTAGTGCTGATTGGTAATGTGGCTGTCTAGTAGTGTTAGTGTTAGGCATCTATGGTGGATTACAGTGTGTGTAGTGCTGGGTGGTAATGTGTCTGTCTCGTAGTGTTAGTGTTAGGCACATATTGTGGATTACAGTGTGTGTAGTGCTGATTGGTAATGTGGCTGTCTAGTAGTGTTAGTGTTAGGCATATATGGTGGACTACAGGGTGTGTAGTGCTGATTGGTAATGTGGCTGTCTAGTAGTGTTAGTGTTAGGCATATATGGTGGATTACAGTGTGTGTAGTGCTGGTTGGTAATGTGGCTGTCTAGTAGTGTTAGTGTTAGGCATATATGGTGGACTACAGTGTGTGTAGTGCTGGTTGGTAATGTGGCGGTGTAGTAGTGTTAGTGTTAGGCACATATTGTGGATTATAGTGTGTGTAGTGCTGATTGGTAATGTGTCTGTCTAGTAGTGTTAGTGTTAGGCATATATGGTGGACTACAGTGTTGTAGTGCTGGTTGGTAATGTGTCTGTCTAGTAGTGTTAGTGTTAGGCATATATGGTGGATTACAGTGGGTGTAGTGCTGGTTGGTAATGTGTCTGTCTAGTAGTGTTAGTGTTAGGCATCTATGGTGGTTTACAGTGTTGTAGTGCTGGTTGGTAATGTGGCTGTCTAGTAGTGTTAGTGTTAGCCATATATCGTGGATTACAGTATGTAGTGCTGGTTGGTAATGTGTTTGTCTAGTAGTGTTAGTGTTAGGCATCTATGGTGGTTTACAGTGTTGTAGTGCTGGTTGGTAATGTGGCTGTCTAGTAGTGTTAGTGTTAGGCATCTATGGTGGATTACAGTGTGGGTAGTGCTGGTTGGTAATGTGTCTGTCTAGTAGTGTTAGTGTTAGGCATCTATGGTGGATTACAGTGTGTAGTGCTGGTTGGTAATGTGGCTGTCTAGTAGTGTTAGTGTTAGGCATCTATGGTGGATTACAGTGTGTAGTGCTGGTTGGTAATGTGGCTGTCTAGTAGTGTTAGTGTTAGGCATATATGGTGGATTACAGTGTTGTAGTGCTGGTTGGTAATGTGTCTGTCTAGTAGTGTTAGTGTTAGGCATCTATGGTGGATTACAGTGTGTGTAGTGCTGGTTGGTAATGTGGCTGTCTAGTAGTGTTAGTGTTAGGCATATATGGTGGATTACAGTGTGTGTAGTGCTGGTTGGTAATGTGTCTGTCTAGTAGTGTTAGTGTTAGGCATCTATGGTGGATTACAGTGTGTGTAGTGCTGGTTGGTAATGTGTCTGTCTAGTAGTGTTAGTGTTAGGCATATATGGTGGATTACAGTGTGTGTAGTGCTGGTTGGTAATGTGGCTGTCTAGTAGTGTTAGTGTTAGGCATATATGGTGGATTACAGTGTGTGTAGTGCTGGTTGGTAATGTGGCTGTCTAGTAGTGTTAGTGTTAGGCATCTATGGTGGATTACAGTGTGTGTGTGCGTTGGTAGTGTCTGTCTAGTAGTGTTAGTGTTAGGCATCTATGGTGGATTACAGTGTGGTAGTGCTGGTTGGTAATGTGGCTGTCTAGTAGTGTTAGTGTTAGGCACATATGTGGAATAGAGTGTGTGTAGTGCTGGTTGGTAATGTGCTGTCTAGTAGTGTTACTGTTAGGCACATATGGTGGATTACAGTGTGTGTAGTGCTGGTTGGTAATGTGGCTGTCTAGTAGTGTTAGTGTTAGGCATATATGGCGGAGTACAGTGTGTGTAGTGCTGGTTGGTAATGTGGCTGTCTAGTAGTGTTAGTGTTAGGCATCTATGGCGGATTACAGTGTGTGTAGTGCTGGTTGGTAATGTGGCTGTCTAGTAGTGTTAGTGTTAGGCATCTATGGTGGAGTACAGGGTGTGTAGTGCTGGTTGGTAATGTGGCTGTCTAGTAGTGTTTGTCTTAGGCATCTATGGTGGATTACAGTGAGTGTAGTGTTGATTGGTAACGTGTCTGTCTAGTAGTGTTAGTGTTAGGCATCTATGGTGGATTACAGTGAGTGTAGTGCTGGGTGGTGATGTGGCTGTCTAGTAGTGTTAATGTTAGGCATCTATGGTGGATTACAGTGCGTGTAGTGCTGGTTGGTAATGTGGCTGTCCAGTAGTGTTAGTGTTAGGCATATATGGTGGATTACAGTGTGTGTAGTGCAGGTTGGTAATGTGGCTGTCTAGTAGTGTTAGTCTTAGGCATATATGGTGGATTACAGTGTGTGTAGTGCTGGTTGGTAATGTGGCTGTCTAGTAGTGTTAGTGTTAGGCATCTATGGTGGATTACAGGGCGTGTAGTGCTGGTTGGTAATGTGGCTGTCTAGTAGTGTTAGTGTTAGGCATATATGGTGGATTACAGTGTGTGTAGTGCTGGTTGGTAATGTGGCTGTCTAGTAGTGTTAGTGTTAGGCATCTATGGTGGATTACAGTGTGTGTAGTGCTGGTTGGTAATGTGTCTGTCTAGTAGTGTTAGTGTTAGGCATCTATGGTGGATTACAGTGTGTGTAGTGCTGGTTGGTAATGTGGCTGTCTAGTAGTGTTAGTGTTAGGCACATATGGTGGACTAGAGTGTGTGTAGTGCTGGTTGGTAATGTGGCTGTCTAGTAGTGTTAGTGTTAGGCACATATGGTGGATTACAGTGTTTGTAGTGCTGGTTGGTAATGTGGCTGTCTAGTAGTGTTAGTGTTAGGCATATATGGTGGACTAGAGTGTGTGTAGTGCTGGTTGGTAATGTGGCTGTCTAGTAGTGTTTGTCTTAGGCATCTATGGTGGATTACAGTGAGTGTAGTGTTGATTGGTAATGTGTCTGTCTAGTAGTGTTAGTGTTAGGCATCTATGGTGGATTACAGTGAGTGTAGTGCTGGGTGGTGATGTGGCTGTCTAGTAGTGTTAGTGTTAGGCATATATGGTGGATTACAGTTTGTGTAGTGTTGGTTGGTAATGTGGCTGTCTAGTAGTGTTAGT